>JACXGJ010002979.1:0-58811 GCA_016801105.1 Esox niger
CCCCCCCCCCCCCCCCGCCTCTGAAAGAAAAACTATGTTTGACAAAGCTTGGTAATCCAGTATGTTTGGGAATATGTGTGTATGATGTGTGTGCGTGCGTGCGAGCAAGTCACAAAGACCATTTGGCCTAAGGTGGTTGAGTTTCTTGTGTCACTGCTGAAGGATGGTGTGTATCGGAAGAAAAAACAGTAATCTCTGCCTCCAGACAGACGAGCAGTTGGGTTGAAATGTCAGACGCCCCCAAAAATGGCATCCGGGTTGCATCGGTAATAGTAATAAAATAGTAGTCATAAGAAAACGTCCAGATTCAGCCAACACTTTCAACTTGTTTTTTGTGGTTGAAACCTTTTGTGTCCATGCAGCTGTCTGCGATGTGCGGGTGATTACACAGGACATATCAGGAACTGCAGTATCAGCGTCAGATGATGGGTTTTCCAGGCCAGATGTTGAACAGAGGCTTTTCTGTGCTCTTTTAGTTCTACCAAGCTGTGTACAGGTATATCAGTGACATTTAGTAATCAACTAATTGGATTAATTTTTGTGCCCTGTGATTAATTTTACATTGTGTTATTATTTTCTTATCTGTGATATGGGGCTGGCAATGGCCAGGAACCTCAAGATATGATATCATCGCTGTAGTTAAGTGGCAGTATAATTTGCATTGGAATATTCAGTATTCAGTCGCCCATCAGTACTTCAATTTTATTGCTATATTTGATAGTCCAAACATATGTCTACTACTGCAGGGGAAAAAGAGAAATGGTGTTGGTCGTTCATGGAATTGAATGTTTTGGAGGAAAAAAAGGTTTCCTTATTAAGAAAGATGACCACGATTTTAATGAAAACCCTTGTGCAGAAAAACAATATGTCAAATCAATGCAATATTTTGCAAAGTGAAAACCCAGATAGGTCTCCGTATAGACGGTATTCCCCCATCACTTCTGCAACAGCTGTTGTTTACAGCCCACCTCCAAGTCAGAGAGCTGGCACCGAATCCTGCTGTGGAATGAATCACAGTGAACGAGTCAGACTGACAACGAACATGAACACGAGTCACTCTGGAAAGATTTATGACGACTCTCAAGTCGTTGCATGGCCGCATTAAAAGGTTCCACATTTGGACTATTAGAAGGCATTTTGTACACACAGTAGAGAGGCCCTGAATGTAATAGTATGTAATCATATCCTTCGCTAATATCTGTTTCATTGCCTTTAGTGGGGAGGGGTGTTTTCCTCTGTGCGCGTCATTAGGTCCATATGGAACAATTTTAGAGGTGCCACACACACACACACACACACACACACACACACACACACACACACACACACAACACAGCTTAGTGAACGTCTCTATCTGTACTCTGATCACCCAACCCAGTGGTTGCCATGGGCGATGCTTTCTGCGGGTTGGTTCAAACCCCGCCTCTCCCTCAGAGCATAATGATGCGACCATCTCCATCACCATGGTACCCCCGCAGGAGAGAGAGGGTGGGGATGAGAGCGAGGGATGATTAGGAGGTGTGACGTCCACCAACTGTCTGGAAGGAAACTACAACACCTGGGCAACACTACAGATTAGTGGCAGGGTGGAGACTCATAACTCTCTGTCAGTCTATTGCCTCTCTGCTGGGGAGCCATCTGTTAGAGAGTCTGATGTAATCACCCAGCGTTCATGACGATGGCCGCTGTGGTGATTGCAATGATGATGATGATGGTCGTCTTCCACCCATCCTCGCAGAGAGCCGCCTCCTTTGATGTTTCACAACGCCACCCCCTGTGGACATGTCCCATGTACACAGGAACTAGTCCTGTTGTTCGGGTAACACGCCAACAGATTAGCCAAGCCTTTCCAGGAATTCATGCGGGATATGAACTTATCAAAATAAATTCCTCAGCATTGTGTCCTTTAGTTTTTGTGTCACCCTGTCAGCGCAGTAAGTTATTGGATGCATTCTCTGATGAGAACACCTACGGTAGCTGCTCATTGGCTATGATCGGCTCTTGAACTCGCCAGAGCGGCATTTGATTGGACTTGATCGGAGGTGAAAGCTGGTGAAGCCTTTTTTTCTTTTTTCTTGTAATATCCAATCTTCCAACAATATATAGAAAATGAAACGACTGACCAAAAATGAAATGGCTGAATTGGCTGTATGTTACCATCTTCGTGGGGACCTCAACAATTATTGCCTTTTAAATGTAAAATAAAATCATAATCTCAAGCCTTACCCTGACCTGAGTCCTCAAAACATAATCTTAACCCTGAATCTAATATCTAACCCTCCTTCAAAGTAACCCTTTGGTGACCAGGGAAATGAATCGTCAACATTTAATCCACACACACACACACACACACACACACACACACACACACGTGGCTTTTTAAGTTTTACTTTCCTCTTAAATAGCAGCAGTGCCCAACATGCCTTCTGCCAGCCTGCAACGGTTTTCATGTAGATGTGCTGTCTGGGCACTTTTGTTCTTTTTACCGCATGAATCTACACACGTGACCAAACGCACAAACCCAATGTGCAAAAACACACACAAAACACACACACACACACACACACACACACACACACACACACACAAACAACAAACACCGACTAAGAGAATCTAGCCTTTAAAAGGAAATGCGCGTGCAGCCAGCTAGTCTCTGGAGCAAAGGTAGTCGCGCATTAGTCACATTGGCTAGGAGAGCATCTGGCAGATCATTCATCAACGTCAGCACGGCCTGACCTCATATCTGTGGGACTCCCTCCGCACGCGCTGGACAGCACACATGCTGCCACTGCTGCAGCGCATGTGTGTGTGTGTGTGTGTGTGTGTGTGTGTGTGTGTGTGTGTTATTTGTGTTCGTAGAACTCTGGGCTGCAGACGTTAATGTGGGGTTACGCAATTCACGGCCGTCATGGGAGTCACCGCTTCGGGTCGGCGATCTGAGTGACGTGGCGGAACGCACCGGGTTAAACGCTCCGACCCTCCCGATAGGAGTGGGGGATTAATGGGGAAAGCCCATGACCCGTTTCAAGGTCTTGACTGGTTGTCTGGATATCTGTTTGGAGCAAACAGGCAGCTGTAAAGCGCTTAATACAGTGGATTGAGTTCCATGTAAATTCGGTTAAGGCAGTGAAACTGTTGAAACCCTGGTTTTTGTTACCGTTGGTTATTGTTATTATACTTCAGCCATTTTAAATGCTACATTTTATAGTACCAGGTGACCAATTTTAGACCACAAGGTGTTGCCACATGACTGTTTCTCTTGATTTGTGTCTCTAAATGTGCTTACTTTTGGCACATATACTCAGGGTTATGAATTACGTTATGTTATGAACTATGTTTCAGTTTGACCAAACGGGCGCAATTGTACCAGAGAAAACTCCAGACATACGGCGCTTATTGGTTACTCAAGTTTAAAACTAGTGCACTGAGGCTGATTGTTGATAAATACTGAGCCCGCCCAGCTTCAATTTCATTTTAATTCTTTTGACAGACCATTTTCACCAATTTGGTGAGATTAGGCCTAGTAGAGGGCCTTTAAAAGGGAACATTACGGCTTTTAGTTCTTCTGGCTGTTTCACTCCACATGCTGTCTCTTCTATTCGGAAGGGTTTAGAAAAGCCAATAACTACTATTAGTACTAGATCTGGCATTTCTCACGGCAATGTCTCTGCATTAACGGCAGTTGCCAATGAGACGACAGTCTAAGTGCTCGCTGTGCTTTGTTCATCGTCAGTGCTCAGAGGCGCTGTATTGCCTTGGCTTTCATGCACTCTGGCGGAATTTACTGGTAAACCGCTGAATTTCTAGAACCATTTTATGTAGCGCCAATAAAATGGGCTTTCAGATGGGCCCAGACGCGAGACAAAAGTGCAAAGTGCAAGCCAGACACCTTTCAGTGGGAATGTGTGTGTGCATGGGTTTTAACTTGAAGCATTTGTTTGATTAATGAGTGAGAGAGCAGGGTTACCGTGGGTGGTGTGATGCTTAAAACTGGAGTGTTTGTGAAAAGAGAGGAATGTTTTTCTATAGCCTTGAGGGAGGAAGTTCTCCAGGCCCCAGAATGCATTGCACAGTCTCCTCTTGTGACAGTTAAATGAGATGGGGAAAGGTCGTCCCGTTTGTTGGAACCCCTGTGAATTCTCTCTTTTTCTTTCTTGCTCACATACACTCTCTCCCTCCATCCCTTTCCCTCCATCTCTCTCTTGCTCTTTTTCTCCCTTACTCTCTCCTTCTCTCAATCTGTGGGCCTTGATTGCTTTTTAATGATTTCTGCTGCAAATACAAATGGCTATGGTTAAATGGCAAAATAAGACAAGTTTAGTCGAGCGCGGGCCGGCACATTTTTTTCAAGAGTTATTGATCTGGTTTGCCCGCCCACTTTCCGAATCGCCCATATCAAGCCTCGCAGTCTCCTAGTGGTCCGCGTGCGTGGCATTGTGCCCGCCTCTCTGCGTGTGGCACACATGCCAGGCCGGGTCAGTGCTGCTATGTCAGGCAGCCAGGGGGGCGTGATCAGTGGGACTTGGAGGTGGCCCCCGGTGGAGTTCCTTGACTGGGACCAGCCCGGTGGAGCTCTCATCGGTAAGGATCGTTACCAACCCCAGCAGTGATGGAGTAGGACCGTGGGCCCAGCCAGCTTGGGGTCCTTTTAATGCAGGAATATAAATAGGAAGCTCAGCCTAATGCTTCATTGTTCCAGTGGAAATATAACCACATTTTTAACAGCTAGGAGACATGCTGCATTTGGGATGGGATTACAGAGTGCATGCAGAAGGGGAAAGGAAACAAAGAGCTCTCAAGGTCTATGATGGTTATGGAATTAACCAGCAATATGCGGGCACACTGAGTACATACCTGCTGTGGAAGCCCCTGGCTTCCTGAACGTATGAGACCAGGGTTCATCCGTCCTTCCCCTCAGTGTCTCCCCGTCTCTCCCTGTCTCCTCCTGTCTCCTCCTGTCTCCACCTGTCTCCACCAGTCTCCACCAGACTCCACCAGTCTCCACCTGTCTCCTATGGTGAAATAAAGCCTGGGGGAAACGAGTCAAAGGAGCAAGCAGTGGATGCTTAGTGCCCGGCAACCAAATCCAAATATTGTAATGAAAGTGTTGACATTTAGGCTCCTCATATTAAATGGTACGTGTTATTATTGGGCTCCATAGTTGTTTCCGTTTTGTTTAAAAAACACAGCATCTTTATGTGCATTGATATCCAAGGCTCATTTATATTTCGGTCTAATCCCTCGTGTACGTAAATGTAATGTAAATGTAATGATTCAAAAAATTTTCTGTGTACCTGCTCCCGTACTGCAAATTGCTATGACTGATTGCCCATTTTGCACGTTTATTTCTCCTCACACATTAACAACTGCGTTATTTGGCAATGAAAAGGAAGGCTCCCTCCATAATTGGGATTAAAAATGTGAAGTTATTTCCTCCTTGGGCGGGAGAGTGTGGACTGCCCAACAGGCACCCACGGGCTCCATGCTGTGAAACAAGTAGAAACCCTCTGTTTTACAAGGATTATGCTCTGGTGTTTTGACACAATTTTATTTTATTTTAGTGAGATTTAATTAATTCATCAGGCACTACAATCTGGAGTTTTGTACTTGCTCACCAGTATAACCATTCCGTAATCTTACAGTGAAACATCACATAAATAAGGGTGGCTGTGGCATTTCTGCGACAATATTTAAACCAGCGGATTTAATGTAAATTCTATTCTCATTGGTGGTCCGGTGGACAAGACCCTCGACAGACCGGTCGGTAGACAGTTAGTGCGACCAGGCTTTGTCCAAGCCCACGGCGTCCTCTACGGCTGTAGCGCAAACGCACGTTAGCGGTTTCTGCTTTCATCCTGCCATTTGTAACGCTACCGTGGCTAATCTGTAATGACTGCTGTCAGAGCTCTGGTTGTGTGTGCAGGCATAGGCAATGACACCCTCATGTGATCAGCCCCACACACACACACACACACACACACACCTCCCCAATCTGCCGGTCCTCTGACACGGCAGTATATCGTTCACAATGACAAGCTCCCAACACCATCCATCACTCCTCTCCATGGCAGGTGAATATGAAGTCATTGTATTAGATTTGCTGCTCGCTGACGGTTTTGCACATTGGACATGAGAGACCTGACAGTCCCTCGTTCCTCAACGGCCCACATGACACCGCTTCAGGAGCCCTGTAATCTTCCGTTCCCCTTCTAGTGGCTGTAACGAGATAGGGCGCAGCCCAATTTGAGACCTGTGATTCGGGCCCGTGGCCCAGGTCAAAATGAGCGCACGGCGTAGGGCGTAGGGTGTAATTTGTCAGGCGGGCGTATGCGTCTTGTTAAGTAAGGACGTGGAAGTGAGTCGTCTTGAGTGGCTGAATTACAGAGAACAGTCGCTGTGACATGGTGGGCTCAGCGCTGAGGGGTCCCTGGTATTCCAGTCGTGTGGTTAAAATGAGATGTGTGTTATGCTGGTTGTGGTGGGCGGGCCAGGGTCCCGGACGTCGGTTCTGTGTCGACACACAATGCGTTGATTTGTATGTGTCATTCTGAAACACCGTCGGTTCCCTACAGCTGTTAACTAGTTACATTCCAAACGTATGAACGTAATGAGCTAGTAACTTAAACGTGTGATAAAAAATCTCAGAAAAGCGATTTCTACCTGAAATGAAATATTAACTTATGAGCCCTTTATTTCTCTGTGTCCTCCCCAGAGCACGGTGGTGGTGGAGAAGTCCATCCAGGACTTAATGAACCTCATGCAGGACCTGAGTGCCTACTCCAACCAGTTCCTGGAAATGGTCTGTGACAAACTGAAGGAGTACAAGGAGATCTGCAACACGGCATACAGGTAAAAACAGGAGCGGGTCAAGTCCAGAGCATAGAGCTAAAAGATTTCCAGTTGCTTTGCTGTGGTTTTAGCAGGTGAGAAGGCCCAGACTCCTAAACGCCAGAATTGCACTGATACCCAAGGCTGCTCAGGTGTGAAATAAGGGGCCGGTATTTTAGGGCCTTGTCAGCAGGTTTCATGTAGCGTTCAAATGGGTTGCCCACTTTGAGAAGGTTTGTAAGGGCTTGTTGTCTGTAAACCCAGCTTTTCCACCCCAGTGACTAGCAGGTCAACATGTTGGTCGTGTCTGAGAAGTACAAGCCCTTCCATTTAGCTAATTCCAATGTGGGCCACAGATTCTAGTCTCCCAGCGGGCTGAAGACCGTCGCTGAATATGCCTGAGACCCGGGAGTGACGTCTACGCAGTTAGATGAGGTCATTAACACCGGGCCAGGTCAGGTCTGTGAGCGGAGTCAGTGTAGGGGGTCAGAGAGGTCACGTGTTCAGTGAAGTCGGTGTAGGGGGTCAGAGAGGTCACGTGTTCAGTGGAGTCGGTGTAGGGGGTCAGAGAGGTCACGTGTTCAGTGGAGTCGGTGTAGGGGGTCAGAGAGGTCATGTGTTCAGCGGAGTCGGTGTAGGGGGTCAGAGAGGTCACGTGTTCAGTGGAGTCTGTGTAGGGGGTTAGAGAGGTCACGTGTTCAGTGGAGTCGGTGTAAGGGGTCAGAGAGGTCACGTGTTCAGTGGAGTCGGTGTAGGGGGTCAGAGAGGTCACGTGTTCAGCGGAGTCGGTGTAGGGGGTCAGAGAGGTCATGTGTTCAGCGGAGTCGGTGTTGGTGGTTCGACAGGTTGCGTGTTCAGTAGAGTCAGTGTAGGGGGTCAGACAGGTCAGCTGTTTGGCAGTCGGATGGCTTGCTGATGGAATTGGTCTCTGAGCCTTGTATGCTTTGATGCAGTCTCTGGGTGAGCATTGGCAGGCGGATGAACGGCACAGGCATCCTCCATTAATCCGTTGTGGCTGTAGGTAAAATGAAGTGGGTCCAGCGTGCCTTCGATTGGAGACATGACAACTTTCTCAAAGCACTTTGTAATTTCATTAGGAAATACAGGCTACCTTGGTCATTTGGACCATTGTGGTCTCCTTGAAGGAAATGGGAACCACAGCCTGATACTGAGACACTTTCCTTTTCCTCAAAGCCGCTTGGCAAACAGGTGCTGATCTGAATGTTTGGAAGGAGCACTTCCCACTCACAGTGTCTGACTTCATGACCACAGGCAAAGGGGAAATGTTACACACATCGCTACCTTGGCAACCTGTTCAGTCTCTGTCAGAGCCGCAGAGAAATCGAGGCAGACCTCTAACATAACAGACGGAGTGTCAGCGCTCCCACCCCCCTCCACCTCCTCCACCTGTCCTCTAACCTGGCCATGTGGTGCCCCTCCCTGGGGCCAGTGCAGAATTCAGTCAAAATACTGTGCTTCAGCTGGTGTCTGACGGATGCTCCTGTAATTGATACTCTCCCTGCCCGTCTAGGGGAATAGTCCAGTGTAATTGATACTCTCTCTGCCTGTCTAGGGGAATAGTCCAGTGTAATTGATACTCTCTCTGCCCGTCTAGGGGAATAGTCCAGTGTAATTTATACTCTCTCTGCCTGTCTAGGGGAATAGTCCAGTGTAATTGATACTCTCTGCCCGTCTAGGGGAATAGTCCAGTGTAATTGATACTCTCTCTGCCCGTCTAGGGGAATAGTCCAGTGTGAGGAGAAGCTGACCATCAGTGCATCGTGGTCAAAGGATGAGGATATCAGCCGACTGCTCCAGTCTCTGCCCAACTGGGCCAATATGGCACAGCCCAGACAGGTCAGACAGAAGAGGGAGGACGAGGAGGACTTCACCAGGTAACACACTCAGTCCCCAGGCCTGCCCTGGCCCGCCCCCCCTGCCCCCATTCATTAAGCGTGTTGTGGTTGAACAAGACAACCGTGGGAAATAACGTGTTATTGCCTCTTTCGCACCGCTGCTTTTATCTGAGGAAATGAGGCATTGAAATCATTTGGAAGGAGAAAGGGGAAACATTCTTATCCACATTGCTTTTCCGTCTTCCGGAGGGATGCGAATCGGCCTGGAGTTTTAGATAATAAAAAAAAATGTGAGTGAATGGGTGATGACGTTGCCAGTTAAAAGCCAATCTGTTCAGCGTTTTAAGTTAAATGCAAAGAGAAGCTCCCGCTCTGAGGCGTTTTTAATTTGATTCACTGCCAAATACATTTTCATCATTCTTTGGAGGGATTAGAGGCTCTGCGTCTGGCAACCTAGCTCTCATTTTGATAAAGCCCTGGTAATAAGGTCCTTGTTTGGAACAATGTTGCGTGTGTTTTTGGTCTTTCCATGTGATGTTGAAGTCGTTCAGTTTTCTCACTGTCTCACTCTTTCATGCTCTCGCTTCTCCTTTCTCTCTTCCTCTCTTTTTTCTCCTTTCTCTCTCTTCCTGTTTTGATATTGAAGTGAATTCCCCAAGGCTACTAGTCAGTAGTCACAAAGATGAGGATATTCTTTGTGGCAGCAACAATTTGTTGTCTTCTTCTCCTCAAGGCTGTTCGTGTCAAGGGTTTGCCACCATATGGGGAGTCTGACATGTCAGTTTGCCTTAAAATAGAGCTTGCTCTTTCTTTCTCAATTATATACACACACACACACACACTTTTTATTTCTCCTCTTTTTACCATGACATCTCTCTTCTGGTTCTCCTGCGACTGGCTTGTAACTGGGCCTGCAGGACTGGACAGTCAGCCAGCCAGAGAGCCGTTCAGTCAACCATTCATTTGACTCTTCATTCAGCAAGTCAGTTTGTTGTAAAGTGTTTTGATCAGCAGTGTGTCCCTGTGGGTGGTGCATCTCTGACCAGTGAGGTCGTTGGATTGAATTGACACGGTGAAAGGTCTGTTATTCTGTCGAAGACCCTTAGTTTAAGGAAAAGGGCTTTCCTTAAGCATAACAACCGGTTAAACTCAGGGCAAATATGTTCATTTTGTGAATAAATATATATGTTTTAAAATCCCAAGTCTTTCCAAATAGTGAGACAAACAATTGATATATATATATAGAGAATGTTATCATGGCCCTCTTGAGGCAGAAATATGGAGATCAAAGTGTTTGAAACTGAAATTGCTAGAAAATCAAAATTGTATTATCTTGCAATACATAGAATTGTGAAATTGAATTGCTCTACAAATCGTATTGGCATTTCATGATATCATAATCTTGTGATGTGCCTGAACTCCCACAGCCAATAAGTTTATTTGTGGAAGCCCTAGGTCTGATGCAGATGTCTTCTGGTTTTGACTCCTTTGGCCCTGGTCAAACTCCACGCTGTGCCAGATAACCTCAGTGTGAACCACTGGATTTATGTTATTCTGGACCTTCTCTTTCCTGGGCTGTTCACAAGTATACAGAGCAAACCCCACCCTCGTCCCAAGGTCACACAAAACAAAGTTTGAAGTTATAGACACATCTGCAAACCATCAGTGCTGCAAAACCCAGTGTTGGTATCAGTCCCTTCTAACCACTTGTGGTTATTGGAGAGCCTGTGGGTTTTCTGATCTACCTTTTCCATCTCCCTTCTTTCTCTCCCATCCTGCCTATGCAGGGCGGCCTTCGCAAAGGAGTCAGAGGTGCTGACAGGTAACCTAGGTGACAAGCTGATCCCGCAAAATGAGATCCTGCGTGACGTGAGCGATTTCAAGGCTCTGGCCAACCTCCAGGAGAGCATGGAGTGGCTGTCCACCAGACTGAAAGGCTTCTTCACCAACCTTCCCCACGTTACTAGTGAGTATATTCACACCTTACGGCTTTCATACCGCCTTAGTGGGTTTACAATGACCAATGTTTCATTTCTCTGACTCAGGCATTCGATCCATCAACCTTTGCTTTGCTAGGCTAACGCTCTTAACTGTGTAATCACTTGGCAAGTTCAACAGTTTTTGTCTTAATAAATATGATATTGTATGACAGCTTTAGTTGGCACAGATTTCTTATAATGTTTACACTGTCAGAATGGTCTGAAAATTTGCAATCATGAATAGGCTTCCTGTGCAGGGAGGGGCTGGGGAAGATTTAGCCAATATGTACGTTTTTTAAAGATTTTGGTAAAATAACAAAAATAATAGAAAAAGAAACTCGCTAACTGGCATTTCTGTCAATCAAATTCATTTTATAATGCCTTTTTATTACGTCATCCGTTCTTAAAAAGTGCTCAAACAGATACTTAGCCTAAAACCCTGAAGACCCAGCCCCAACAACAAATGTACCCTCAGCTATATAAAACAATACCAAGTCTGATGTCTGTGGAGACAAGGTCCGTGAGGCTATGACAGAAATAGGTGGGGATGAGGTGGCTTGGCTAGACCGTCGGAAAGCTACTGCAGTAGCTGTGTCTGAAGATTGTAACATTTTGTGTGTGGCATAAATATGCCTGTGTACACGTGCTATGTGTGAATGAGTGTGTGTAGAATTCAGGGTGTGTACGTAATGTCAGTACTAAGGGCCTTGTGCCAAAAGGGGACCAGCCAGAGTCCCGGAAGCCATTGAGTAATCATTATCAGCATTATCAGCATTTAACTCTAACTTGTAAGGAGTGGGCATAGATGTTCTTTCAAAATGATAGACCACTGAGATAAGCTGGTGATTAAATGCATCCTCAATAGCATTTTTATCTGTAATGGGGCCCGAGTCTAGGGTAATTTGTTGAAGCGGAGAAGCTGAAATGCTATTTTTCGGGGGTCTAACTGTTCACCAGAACATAGCCAGTTCCCTATTCAGTGATTGTGTTTACATGGATGTAGATTTTCTGATTTATCTCATACATTGATTCCTCAGTTAAATCACTGTCAATCAGGTCCTGGGTCAGTATTTCTGGCCTTAGACGAGGCAGAATCTATTTTTTTGGAATAAGATAATTCAGTACTGTACCAGGGTTTTGGTCTATTTTTCAGTAACTTAAAGCTAATCCTGCTTTAAGCTGAAATATATTCAGGGCCACTTAGGTTCTCAGGTTTGTCAAGATAAAGTAAATGACAGTTGACTTTTTGGGGATTCAACCAAGTAGGCTTTAATATCAGCTGGGTCAAATTGAGGTCAATACAAATATCCTTTATTCCTTCAGAGGCCTGTGCTAACCAGTCCAGATTAAAATCACCCATTATTAACCTTTCCAAAGGCTTTAAATGAGGACAATGAGCTTTTAGCTCCTGTTGTGCAGATAGGTTTGCAAGAGGTGCATGACAGGCTTCTCACTATTAGAGATTGACTTATTCCCCAATGTTGAGTTATTTCCCAAATTGTTTTGGAGTGGATGCGGTCTGTATTGTGTATGGAGAGGGAATTTGTTCAAAAACTAAGTTGGTGGAACTTTACAGGAATTGGAAGATTTACCGTAAAGGCGCCACAGACACTTAATTATTTCAACATTACCCGTACATTTAAACTGCTGTCATTATGAATAATGCATAAACAACAGCAGGATATTGTGTTTAAGTCAAATGTCATGAGAATATACTCTGGGCACATTTTAATTGTGTTAAAAATAAGAAAAGTTTCCAAAAGATGGTAATGTAATGTAATTTTTTATGTAATTTTCTACCGACATGTTTTTTTGCTAGTGTCGAGATGTGTTCGGCTCGACAAGCCGATCCGTTTCTCATCACACTGCTCGCTCGACCAGGAAGTATTTGCCACAGATACTTATCCAGAGGTTTTAAGGCAACCCTACCTCTCCCATGAGGGGCATCCCTGAGTCATTTTATGCCGGACTCTGATTACTGTTGTCCTTACAAAACCAAGATTTGAGCTCTGCAAAGACCCAGTTGTACCAGTAAGAGGGGCTTGCTACAAAGACTTTAAAATGATAGCGTAACTATAACCTAAAATAAATATCTGTTGGGTGTTCATACACACATTTTCCCTCAACTTTCAACTCATACCCGCAGTAGTTGTTCTTGTCTCTCATCATGAGTTTGTTGGGGTGAATTATGACTCCCTCATTAGAGCCAGATGGGAGGGCCTCCTCCTACCCTCAGCACTGCAGTTGTTACACCACTTTAAACCCTCTCATTAGCCCGGGACCTGAGTGTGTGTCTGTGTGTGGGGTTTGTTTTCATTCCTACCCATGTCAAAGGCCTTTACTTTTATTATGGCCATTACAAATGCCCTTATTATCACTGATCATAACATTTGCTTGGGTTACTGTCTCATTAGTGGACTGAGCGGAATCCGGATCTTATTCTACAGCGCTTACGGTGTTCTGCCCATAGAAATGGGATCCCATTGTGCCATCCTAGAGTATGTAATCAAGCCCCAGGGTGAGGTGTGGTTGAATGCATTCAGTAGGGTTCTGAGCACGTGCGCACACTGACACACACACATCCAAGAGACAAGGGCCCAGTGTTGCTGATCATTGAAGTTTGACTTTTATTTCTCCTGTTGCTTCCCATTTTGCCTCTTGTCATTCGACACCCATAAAGTTCCCATTTCTCCAGTAACCTCCTGTGAACTACTCCTTTCAAAATGACTGAGATGAGGGATTCTCTTTTTATTGTTATTTTTGGGAGGAGAAAGTCTGCAGGGGAGCTGGGTTTCTTCCTCCCAGGCCGTTAAGATAAGGATTCAATAAGAGCATGGGCGGCGAACGTGGCATAATTATCATTCATTCTGCAGAGTGGCATTAATGGAGTGCGTTTTATCATGGCGGGACAGCCTCAGTATTGTTCATTATTTAGTGTTTGCCTTGGCTGATGGGGGCTTGGCGCGGGACGGAGGAGGGGCCGAAAGAAATGCCTCCCTCCTCCTTATCTGCCCAGCCCCCACCCCCTCAAATTGGATTTCATACTACAGAGGCAGTCAGGTATGAACAAGTCATTTTCTCTCTTCCCCTTGTCTTCCTCGACTCAGACACGTCTTCCTCTCCCTCTCCTTGTGGTGTAATGGTCTTGCTAGATTAAGGAGTCTTTTGGTCGGTATGGCTGCCCTCTGTAGTGTCTGTAGCAGTGCAGCGAATGAAAGGACGACCTTGAGACCAAAGATAAGGGGTTAGACAGATAGAGGCCCAGAGTCTCAGATAGTTCAGTCAATGAGGCTTCCGCCGAAAGTATAATCATACACAAGGCATTTCCATGACGATATGTTGCTGTCTCTCGATCAGTACTTCCCAAACCTCTCCTCTGGGACAACTAGACATTTGACTGTTGAAGCCCGGAACAGGCACGCCTAATTCCATTAATTAACTATCACCAAGACTTGCTCTAATTCAATTGGACGTGCCAGTTCAAGGCCTGCAACAATTATGTGAAATGTCTGGTTGTCCCTAAGCATATGGTTGGGAAGCATTGCTTTACCAAGCTCTTCATGCGGCTGTTTCAGGCAAGAGGAGGGGTTTGGTTGTTCTTGTGTTTACACTGTGGCTGTTATTTTTGTGGAGAAAAAGGGTTGATATATTCGTGGTGCTCAAGGCTGTTCTCCCGTACTGAAGCACCGGTGATATCAGTAGCAACAGGAATGAAGTGTGTTTTACCATTGTGGGACACACTCGTGACTGTTAGACATCTTAGGTTAAAACTCTTGCCGTTGTCAATATGCGAACTATGTAGCGAGGTGCTGTACCAAGGACCTCCTATGACAGCAAACATTATAGTCATTTGCCTGATACTCTTATTAAGAGCGACTTACAGTAGGTGCACACATTTTAAAAGAGCTAGGTGAAAGAACCAGACAGTTTAGGAGTAAATGCATTCTAATCAGTTTGTTGCTTCAAATGTCGGTTCTAGAAAAACAAAAATAATAAACATAAAATATAAACTTTTAACTAAATAAAATTGACATGGGTTGTGGCAGTGGAAATATTTTAAGTACCGGTATTCTGTGAAAATGTGAATAAAAAAAAACAAGGGTCAGTAGAGACTGTTATCCTAGCCTTTAAGGGAATCTAGTTCCACCATTGAGGTGCCAGAAGAGAGAATCATTTTCTCTTTGTGGTCCTGGAATGTTCCCAAAGGGCTGGGACAGAGCCCAGAGGTGACTGAACAAAGAGCCTGCGTAAGGGTGTAGGGTTTGGGCCTCGCCTGAAGATAGGGAGGAGAAGCTGCTCTTGTTGCTTCAATAGGCATGATCCCTAGCCTTGAAGCATATTCATGTTCCTATTAGGGATATTTGACTGTCATAGCAGTGATGGGAAAGACCGTGTGAGGGTCTGGCAGAGACAAGAGACTTGGTGCATATAGAAGAGAGGGCTGAGAACCAAGCCTTGGGGAATAGCGGTAGTACGAGAGGCTGCGAGGCAAACATGTCTCCCTCCATGCTACCTGGTCTGCCTGGTCGGAAGCAATCCAAGAGTGAGCCAGAAGGATGCTGTGGTTTATTGGCAAATGTTGTGGATAGATCAATCGAGATAAGAACAGAGGGGACAGAGTTAGCTTGGGCAGTGCGAAGATCAGTTATACTGAGGACAGCAGTGTCGGGGGAGTTTTGAATTCTGACTGGGGACTAGGAGATTGTTCTGTGTTGGGTGGAGACACTGTGCTCAAATGTCTTGGAAAGGAAAGACAGGTGGGATTCCGGCCTAATGTTCCTGACACCAAAGTTGTCGAGTGTTGGTTTCTTTAAGATGGGAGCTACTCTGGCCACCTGGAAGTCCGCTGGGACACAGCTAATGCTTGGTGAAATGTTGATGAGGGAGGTGAGGAATGGGAGTATGTCTCCTGAGATGGTGTGGAGAAGGGAGGAGGGATAGGGTCTGGAGGGCCTGAGGTTTCTTTACCGCCCTTTTCACTCAGCTGCCCAAAGCCCACTCCTGGGAGCTTGCACAGAGTATCTTAGCTACGGGGAGGGGATGGCCAGAAGGGGCCAGTGAGAGTCATAGGACTTGTATAGTGTGGAGAGCAGGGTGGAAGAGGCATACACTGTACATAGGAGAGAAAGGGATTGAAGAGATGGGCAAGATGATGTCAATGGGGATGGAGAGGGCAGTTGTGAACTAGTGTTTCAGTGGCAAAAGACATTGGCAGGGGCTAACAGTTTAGGGTGCATTAGAGAAAGCGAGAATGAGACAAAGAAGTGGTCAGACACAACTGGAGCAGTGTAGTGATTGAGATTATTTGACAGACAGCATCCAGGAAAGATGAGAGAGTGCACTGCCTGCTTTGTGAGTAGGAGTTGAAAAGGAAAGGGTGAGGTCAAATAATTGGAAAGAAATTTCTCAAAGGCATATGTTTGAAGGTTGAAGTCACCCAAATATGAGTGGTGAACCATTATCTGGGAATGAATTGATCAGCATGTGAAGATCACTGAGGAATTCATCAAGAGCTCCTGGCAGACGATAGATGACTGACAGCATCGAATTCAAACGGAGGAAATGTGGAAGTGTCAGATTATCCTATTTGAAGATACAAGTAGCCCTGTGTCGCCACCGCGGCTACAAGATGCTCTTTGGGCTGTGGGAAAACACAGAGTCATATGAGAGAGCTGTTCGAGTGGCAGTCATTTCTTAGGAAATCCATGTTTCTGTAAATGCCAGCATAACATGAGCCTGGAGGGCATCATAGGCCTGTATGAATTCAGCCTTGTTGATAGGAGATTACCAGTTGCAAACATTGGTGGAGAACAGGTATTCCACATTGGTTGTTCCAAGTTAGTTACCAACTAACCCGATGGACCCAACCTTCAGTTGTTATAAAGTACCAGTCAAAAGTTTGGACGTTCCACATGTAAGACGTCTTGTTACGCTTGAACCATCACGGAGTGCCTGGACACAGCACTTAGCCAAGTTACGTTATGGGTATACTTGCTAGCTTCTAATAAAACCTCTTTGAAACATCAAGAAAGGTCACCAAAGAATCAAGAAAGGTCCCTAAAGGTACCATATTACTATAACGGCTAGTCTCTTATGCACTGAGCAGTCAGTCTAGTATGGACATTTCCTGTATCAACCTCCCTGTCTTCCACTGGGCTGCATCACTAATGCTAACACACACATGGAAGCTAAAGATTAGCATGATAAATACACAAAGCCTTTCAAGACGCTGCTTTATCTTAATTTGATCGTAATTTGATTTAACGGTCATTTGTGTGTGTGGTGCATTTGTGTGTGTTTATAACAACTGAAGGACGGCGGTCGTGTGTGTGTGTGTGTGTGTTTGTGTGTGCATTGATAATGATTGGCTGTGAGAGTGGCATGGCTGGGATTCTTATCGCCCATCTGGGCGCTGTGCTGGACACCTAATCCTCTCCGACAATATTTACCTGGGTTGACACACCGATGGCACCTGCCAACGTGACGCCCGCTTTCTGCTCACAACAAGCTATTTGTGTGTCCAAAGAAAACGTTCTGTGTGCTTTGGTCTGAATCGCTGGTCATGTCCATCCATGCATACAGTGTATTTGCTTATATACTGTGTGTGTCTGTCTGTGTGTGTGTTCATGTCTGCATTTAGCTTTTATATTTTGCATCTTTCTGTTTCTCCATTAGCGGGTCTCGTGAGCGGTTGATGTAATGCATTTATAATAGGGTGTCAGGGCTCTTTTTCTCGGGCTTGTCTCACCTCTCTTCATGCGTGCGAACGTCATGTGGGCGTATGCTAATTCCTGTATGTTTTGTCTCCAGCATGCCGGCCAGTTTCTGGACCGGTCAAATGCCTCTCGGCAGCAGGTTCCCCAGGGCTGCAGCCCAAACGCAACCCTATTCCCTGCACTGATCACTGCCGCTAGCCGACCGATTCTCCGCCGAAGCGGTGGTAGAGGGCCAAAGTGCCCCGGTCTAAGGAGCGCACCAGGGAATGAGCTGCAGTCTGGCACCTGATGCGCCGCACCAAACTCTTTAATTAAGTAGTATAGTAGAATCATGCTGTCTGGGTCGTACCACAATTTTCTTTTTCTGGTGTCCCAGGGGGGAGGTTTTCTTTGAATGCTTGTTACTTTTTTTGCAGACAGGAAGGATTCTGGAGTTAGAGGGGATTTGCTGATGAGGAAGAACCTCGTGGAGGGAGTTTGTTTCGTATTTTTTTACCTTGACCCGATGAGCACATGGCAGCCCCACCCCTACAGCAATGTTTTGTATTAACATAATCACTGTTATGCTTTCTCCATCCAACACACAAACTCACAATACAAGCCTGGATAGCTCTAAGGCTTCCCTTGATACCTTGAATTCTTCTCTTACTGTTGTAGCTACACATTCAGATTTTATGTTTTATTCGGCAAACACAGAATCCCATTAAAAATAAGTATTTAACATAACACTTACCTTCACTGTAACCAAACTTAATTCACAGTAACCTATTCTTTTGTATGCCTGACATTGACCTAACCCCTAGACCTAGTCCGTAATGCCTTAACTTAAATCCCGACCCTATTTCTAACCCCAGCCCTAAATTTAACCCCATGTGAAATGAAGCTTCTTGTTTAAGTGACGACTGGCCAGGAGAAGTCATTTTGTGTGATTTCTCCTGTTCTACACAAGAGTCTATCAGTGTTTATAGTTTCGCTTCCACTTCCAAACATTGACAAAGTTTTCATGTGCAAGTCAGATTCTATCCCAGACATCCCAGATACATGGACATGCACAACATGGTGAGCGTATCTTTCTGTAATCATTTCCCCAAGCCGTATCAATGCGTTATCTAAACTAGTGCCTCAGTTCTGCCAATCTTTGAACTCTTTAATATGGGTACAGTGGCATGCTAGATGAATTCGCACCTGAATGTCCAGTAAATACCAGAAAGCGTTGGGTGACTCTGGAGCTGGGGTTTTAAATACCGTCGCGTCATGCAATTTAATACTTAGTATATTCATGTAAAAGATTGGTAAAAATGCGGTGTAAAAACATACCTTGTGTCATCTATTTCATTTTTCTCTGTTTCAGGGCTGCCATTTAGGTTACAGTGTAAAGCTGTTTGGCTGTCAGTTGCTACTCACAATGGGGAAGCAGTTGTTTCTAATTAATAACCATTGCCTTGCTGGTGGGTGGTAACATTCAAGTAAAACTCAACCTGAAAGGAAACGTACTCTAGGCTGAGAACAATATTCACATTTTGACATAAGAACAGAGACTTTCAGGTTTGCCGTGTCAAGGCCAAACATGTCATACATTGGCTTTAAGGATGACATGTCAATGTATATTGTTGAACTAAACCATTGGTGAACTCTGGCTTGTCATCTCTTCGGTCACAGAATGTGATTTCTAACTGCGTTGGGGCACGAGATGGTTCAAAGTCTCAACACCGTGCAATTCTTTCTACAGTTGTTTGTGTCTCTTCCACACTTTGTGTTTCCTCTTAGGAGTCGCTTCACTGACAAGCCAGAGCAGGAGAGTATTACTTGTGTGTGTGTGTGCGTGTGTGCGTGCGTGTGGGTGTGTGTGTGTGTGCCATCCTCATCTTCTGCAGATGGCAAGGAACAGACGACTCCCTTAGATGGAATTGAAAAATAATTGGATAAGCGCTACGGATGCACACACACACAGACACACAAAGAAGCATACATGTAAACAGTACATACCAGTACTAGGAACACACACGCTCTAATTTCCAAGAACCACCCAAAGAGAGAAATACACGGACCGAATCGGACGGTTGCAAAGAGCCGACAGAGGCTCAGAACTGTGTCCGTGAGAGTGAGGTCCTCTTTTCCTTCCTCTAAATTGGTAGCCCCTGCTGCGGACTGGCGTGTTGATTGCATTATCAATGCAGGAACGGCTAGAATGCGTTTTGTGTGTTTTTATTTCTGTATGAAGTTATGAGGACCAAAAAGTCCCCTTGCGAATAGGGAAACCTGTCAATTTTCGTCGCCTCAAAAGGACATTTTTTTGTTTGGGTTTACAGGTTAGGCTTAAAAGTAGGCCTAATAATTAGTAGTGACAGAACAACAGAAATGACCCCCTGTTGAGACCCTGTGTGTGTGTGTGTGTGTGTGTGTGTGTGTGTCCTTGCTACGCCCTTTACCTCAGCCATCTATGATGGTGTAAGTGGCAACACACCAGTGCCCACAGTAACACAAGGCTCGCTTTGATGAAGACCACATCTCATACACAGAGATTTGGAGGGTTAATCAGCAGAGGTGTCATCGTGTTTTAATTAGTGATGCTGATGTGCCTGGCAGTGTTTTGATGCTCTTCTCTCTTAATGAGATGGTGGGTGGGACACTTTTGGTTAGTGGACAAACTATACCCAGGGATACGTGTACACTCACGCACACACACAATCATTTTGGTTCAATTTTGGATCGTTTTAACATGACCGTGCTTACGTGCTGTTTCCTATTTCTACTGACTTCCATCCCAAGACGATTTTGAGTTTGCAAGTCGCGTTGCCTGATTTTTCAAGCTTACTGACTGGTCCGATCAGGCCAACCTACAATGATTCCAACCTCTGGACAACAATGCACCATTCTGAACATGGACACTGTCCAGAAACCTGTGGCATTGGCTCACCACGAAGCTGTGTTAGCTCTTACCCCTGGTCTACATAGAGCAGGTGACTTTATACTCATTAAGGTTTTCTCTCCAACCATTGTCCTCAGAACGTCCACTCGACCGTGTCCACCCCTCCATCACAACCCTCTTACCTTTGCCTCTTAATAACCACGCCCACGTATGACACGCACACCGTAACACCCGCCCACATGACACACAAACACACACCTGGCTGTTTACCCAAGGAGACAGTTAATTAGGTAGTACACACACACCTGTTATAATAGGAATGGCAATCTTGAGTGTGCATCTCACCCCCCCCCCCCCCCCCCCCCCCCCCCCCCCACACACACACACACACACACTGCCCGGTAATGGTGTTTGCGCTGTTGATTGGAGAACTGTGTCACTCTCCCTCCCAGTGTTTGCCTAAGCCAATGAGGTCTCAGCTTATCTTCAGAAACTTTTACTGACTTTACTAGTGACCGAGGAAGGGCACTGGGCACTTTCATGTCTTTGTCAAAATGTCCCAGAATGCATACCATGGGGTACAAACAGAGCTTTGAGTAGTTATTAGTTATTACCAAAAAAAAAAAAATATATCTTTTGTTGTTTTGGTTTTGGTTCCCTAGTCGCAAGAATCAACCATTTTCAATCAATTGTAGAATCTGAGTGTCTATCTCTATGTGTAGAAACAGTGTAAAAACTTGAGTTGGGTAAAACCGTATCACAGCTTCTCAATTTCTTTAGGATCTCTGATAGCGAAAAGATTTTTGAAATCCTGTGTCTATACATTTCCAATAACAATACATTATGACGATACATCTGAACTTACAATACATTTCTTGGATTTGTACATTTGAAGTACTTTTGCCAAAGGTGCTCTGTTCTCAGTGGCATTTGGACTGCTTTGTTGGTCAACCAGATTCAGTGACTTCCTTCAATACTCTTTACGTTCTATCTGTGGTTGTGACCTTCAGAAAAGGGGAGCCGGCCTTGACTGTAAACCATCGATGGTTGACCCTCAACCTCTCTCTTCAGCTCAGCAGTCTCACACACACACACACACACACACACACACACACACACACACACACACACGCAAAATCGCTTCATTGCCCAAATAGACTCACATAAGAGTGACAGGGCCATTTTCTGTCTCCTTCCGCTTCCCTCATCTAATTCATAGTCATTGATTTATTTACAAATGGTGGTCTGGATGCTCTTTACACACACACACACACACACACACACACACATGCAAACATACATACATACATACACGCACACCTTCTTTGTATGCATCACAATGCAGACACACATGCTTTGTCAGCACAAGTGGACTGCAGAAGTGAAGGGACTGAAGGACTGTAGAAGGTCTCCTGATGTGTGAGGCAGTGTTTCTCCCCAACCTTTTAATCAGTGGTGTTCCTGTCATTTGATTTATTTCCCAACAAACTCATTTAGCTCATGGTCTCAGCAAGCCTTTCTTTAGTTTAATTACTTGTGTTGTTCCTGGAATACATTGACTGTGTTTGTGTGCTTCCAATTGGTTGTCTTGTGTGGTCGTCTCTCCTGGTTCATGGGATAGAGAACTGGCTTTGTATCAAATGGAAGTGAGTATTTGAGAATTTAGGGAGACGTGCGTGGGAACTTGACAGGTGGACCGGTGCAACTCCCATGGCACCTGCACCGATAGGGTTCTGTGTTCGATTCCCATGGGGGGCCAGCCTGGGGGGCTATGCACTTTGTACTCCTTTTGGATAAGTGTCAACTAAATTATTTAAATGCGAATTTAATCAATAAACTATATGCAGCGTTGTAGTTCCCAAGTCCAAGACTTTTCTTCACACCAACTGGTGAATAAAACTTGAAATTGTTGTTTGCTAGGCTGAATTACAGCAGCACTAGACTCTTAAGGCAGGAGTAGGAAGATCAGGAAGTACACTGTGGGGGCGGGGGAAGACAGGCTCCGCCCTAACTCCGCCTCTGATCATCATACACGTCACAAGGTGGCTCTCTTGTTTTCCGGTAGCTAATTAGCGACCAGCCTTCTAGTTAGCCACTCCTAGACTGGTTGAGATACACAAGGGACTTGCCTTCCCTGTAGAGAAGCTTCCATGTCGGTTTGATCAAATCACACTTTGTCGACTGTATTGCCAGGTTCTGAAATGTTCCGCTGTATTGCCAAAATCTGAAATGCAGTATTGACTCATAACTAATGAGTCAAGCATTTAGATCAGGACTCAAACTTCAGTCATAGGGACTTAGTCATTTGACTCTGACTCAAACACTGGAGACTTGGTAGTCGACTCTGACTCAAGATTCACTAACTAGTCTGCATTCCTGGCTGTAGCTGACATGTGCATGCGTGTCTGTATTCAGGTGTGTCTCCGGGCTCGGAGCCCCAGGTGACCAACGAAAGCGTGCGCAGTCGGGAGCAGATCCTCCAGACTCTGACGGACCTGTCCAGGGCCTTCCAGGACATTGCTGACCGCTGCCTGCTGGTCCTCCACCTGGAGGTCAGGTACGTATGGACGTGGTGTCACCAGGATGTGTTTGTAATGAGATCGTCTAGGTGAAAACTCCCGCTTCACTCTCCATCTCCTGTCGTGCCTGATGAACACACCCCTGCATTATGGAGTGTTCCGTAGTTTTACAATGTTCTTTAGTTGTGGATGCTCCTCTGTCAGATCGTCACACTGACCTTCTGGACAAAGAGACAACGCATAGCTCCATGTTTCCATTTAAGGGGGATTTTTCCACACCTTGATTAATTTCAAAAAACGTTTTTAGAACTCGGGTGTTCCAGCCCTAGGCTGCTAGACTACAGTTTCCCCCTCCCTAGTCCTTCGCTTTGGTGCCACAAACTGAAAAAGGTTATCATCAGGTAGGTAGTAGATAATTCCTACAATACACTTTTCAATATTTAATCTTAAATTATTTTTCTGCCATACAACCTGTTTCCACTTATTTACGTATGTACACATTGGAATATAAATAGCATGCTTTTGTAAACTGAATGCGAAAGCTTTACTTTCCAGAAAGTAGTTACATCCCCAGCTGTCCGATAACAGGTTCTGATGCCATGGCGTTTACCCAGAGTGGTGGGAGTGAATGTTAGAAAAAGATCTTGATTCATTTCTGAACATAGCAATGTGAATGCAAATAGGGCTTGGACCGGAAAAATGTTGACGTGAAGTGTCAAGATGGCCGAATCGTCTTTTAAAGGCAAGTGCAGGGTGAATACTGAGTGCTGAGGCTGGTCCTCTTAAAGAGGACTTTACGGTGAAACCAGGGTGACCACATCTCTCCAGAACCTTCCTATCAAACCAGTTTGCAGGGCTGCAGTTCTGTTGTTTTAAGTTAAGAACCAAGCCTGTAATAAACAACACAATACCAAAACAAATCAGTAGCAAACCCAGTGACTATGTCTGTGAAGTTTTTAAAAAGAACCAACACTCCCTCTTCATCAACGGCCTTCCTCTCGTCTTCTCTCCTTATCCATCCTCTCCTCCGAATTGCCCAAAGGTACGGTTTAGATGATGCAATATTGGTTATGATCGCCCCATAAAACAGGACTACTCCCTAAACTCTGCAGTACTTTATGCATTATTTACTTTTATTGTGTTTTTATGAAGGTATGAGTGACGCATGCACACACACACACACACACACACACACACACACACACACACACACACACACACACACACGGTGTTTGTGTCAGGCTACCACAGCACACTGTCAAAAGTGTTTAATGAAGACTGAGATTGAAGGGGAACATTTTGTTTGTCAGCATAGGAGACATCAGTCTATCGGCATATCAAAACATCTGATAGTTCCATAGTGGATGAATGCAGTTTAAGATTATCTCCTGATACTTCTGTATTGGATGAATGCAGTTCCACATTAAAATGTCTGCTTATAGTTCCATAGTAGAATGATGTAGTTTAACTTTAACATTATCTCCTGATTGTTCCGTAGTGGATGAATTCCGTTTGCCATTATCTCCTGATAGTTCCATAGTGGAAGAATTCAGTTTGCCATTATCTCCTGATAGTTCCATAGTGGATGAATGCAGTTAGACATTATCTCCTGATAGTTCCGTAGTGGATGAATTCAGTTTGCCATTATCTCCTGATAGTTCCGTAGTGGATGAATGCAGTTAGACATTATCTCCTGATAGTTCCGTAGTGGATGAATTCAGTTTGCCATTATCTCCTGATAGTTCCTTAGTGGATGAATGCAGTTAGACATTATCTCCTGATAGTTCCATAGTGGATGAATGCAGTTAGACATTATTTCCTGATAGTTCCCTAGTGGAAGAATGCAATTAGACTTTATCTCCTGATAGTTCTTTAGTGGAGGACTTCAATTTGACATTATCTACTGATTTCCTGACATTATCTCCTGATTTATAGGTTTGTTGTAATGTACTAAATAAACACTCTCCCCTCTTCATTTCTCCACCCCTACTGTTTCCTTCCCTGCTCTGTCATCCTCTGCCCCCCCCCCTTCAGAGTACACTGCTTCCATTATCTGATCCCTCTGGCGAAGCAGGGGAACTATGCCATTGTAGCAAACGTGGAGAGCATGGACTACGACCCCCTGGTGGTCAAGCTTAACAAGGACATCAGCGCCATCGAGGAGGTGATGGGTGCCGCGCTGCAACAGCACAAGTTCCAGTACATCTTTGAAGGTACTCCTGTTGCTGGGAGGATGTACTGTGCCCTTCAGAATTATTGGACCCCATGTTTAGATTGTTAATAAAAAGGATCATTTTCCCTAATGTTTTGAATGTAAGATAATTTTTGGGGCTTATCTTTACCAAAGGGGTCCAATAATTCTGCTGTGGTCTGTATATATGTTAGTTGTATTCAGCTTAATGGGATTTATTGGCATGGAATACATTTGTTACAATGCCAAACCAAGTGGAAATTAAGACAGATGTAACAGAGTGAGAACACAACAAATAAAACACTCACACAACTGTTTGGAAAGGTTAAAGTAATCTGTCTCTTTCTGTACCTCTTTCTTTCTCAATTTATGAATAGGTCTTGGCCACCTGATTTCCTGTATCTTAATTAACGGGGCACAGTACTTCAAGCGGATCAGTGAGTCTGGCATCAAGAAGATGTGTAGGAACATCTTTGTACTGCAGCAGAATCTCACCAACATCACCATGTCCAGAGAGGCTGACCTTGACTTTGCGAGGTGGGACACTCGTGGAAAGTCAATTTTCCATATATGCTAGTGAAAACTGTGTGTGTGTGTGTGTTTGTGTATTTACTATAAGATTATAAAATAATTTTGTCCTGCAATCTATATTGGCATATCTGGTCTTGACTGGACTATGTTGGTGCTATCTGGTCCTGACTGGACAGGTTTGGTGCTATCTGGTCCTGATTGGACTAGGTTGGTGTTACCTGGTCCTGACTGGACTAGTTTGGTGCTACCTGGTCCTGACTGGACTAGGTTGGTGCTGTCTGGTCCTGACTGAACTAGGTTGTTGCTATCTGGTCCTGACTGAACTAGGTTGGTGCTACCTGGTCCTGACTGGACTAGGTTGGTGCTACCTGGTCCTGACTGGACTAGGTTGGTGCTACCTGGTCCTGACTGGACTAGGTTGGTGCTATCTGGTCCTGACTGGACTAGGTTGGTGCTATCTGGTCCTGACTGGACTAGGTTGGTGCTATCTGGTCCTGATGGTACTATGAGACGATCAGTTGACTGATGACATGACTGGTGTCCACACCAAGGGGGCAGGAGGTGACAGGGAGGGCACGACGAGAGGTAAGAGATACGTGAACTCTAAGGACAGAGAGGGACGATAGAATGAAAGAAGAGGTCACTGTGAGAGAGGGCCGGTGGGGGAGAGACACGTGGGAAAATCAAAGTTAGCTGGTGGGGAGCGTGGTCTCAGAAAGTCCCCGGCAGCTTTATTTGGCCCGATCAATGGGAATCCATTGTCCTTCTGAATGTTCAGCCGGTATTCAGGACATCCCCAGGTGGAGGGTGGCCCGCTGTCCTGGTCCTGCTGCCGTGTCAGTGGACGCGTCCACACGTCTCCTCCCGTGTCCTTGGGACCGGTCTATTGTCATGTCAGCAGGAACACAATGGAGTGTGACCACCTACTTATCACACAAAGTTATTGCTGTTAGTGTTGCCGTTCACGCTGATCGGCGTCCGGCGTTGACCCAGCTTTTTTGGTCCCTCTACCGTCATGGATGTCAAGGTTCCTTAATCATAGTCATTTGACTGGACCTTTCCATGTCCTTATGGGAATTTCCCAGGAGACATACAGTTCCTATAGAATGTGTACGCCCCCTTGACCCTTTTTCACATATTGTTGTGTCAGTGTCAGTTTCATGCATTTAAATTAGATTTTGTTTTCCCAGTTATCTACACACAGTACTGCACACGTTTGAGGGGAGATTTTTTGTTATTGCGAAATGAAACTGCATGCGGTCTATTAAAAATGGAGAGTTGGTAAAGTCTCCATCCCCCTGAGTTACTACTTGGTTGAGGCACCTTTTGACTGTAATTACAGAGTCTTTTGGGAAAGGTGTTTTCTTTTTAGATTTCTTGGGATATTAGTCAGCTGTCCCAGTTGCCATTGGCCTAATGGTTGTCTCATACTGGATGGGTCGTCCAGCTTGCAGTTATGGCCTTCACTATGCTCTTAGTGAGCCATACACCTTCTGCTGATGAGATCATCTTGACCAGTCACATACCATCCCCTGATCTTTCCACAACTTTCCCCCGCTGCTTGTAATTCTCATTCATGCTCATTGTCGAGCGCTTGCTGTGCAGTTCATTACCTGATATATAGTTTAATTGTACAGTAATGCTGGAGAGTGTAATAGAGATGGGGTGTGAGTGTAATAGAGACTGTGGAACTGCCATTGTTTCTGCTACCTGTCTCATGGAGGAATAACAGTCTCTTTCGCTGTCTAGCTGCCTACCTCTCTGTCTATCTTTCCCTTTCGCCCTTTCTCTCTTTCTCCATCTCTCTCTCCATGTCTCTTGTGTGTCTGTGTGAGGACAGTGTGTGGGGGTGTTGTAGCTGTTGATTGGGAATTACAGTGTGCATTGTTTACTGATTCAGGGTTTTTCTGATTGACCAGCCTCAAGCTCTGTATTTACAAAAACACACGGACGGGGCAGGGAAGACACACACACACACACACACACACCTTCAAATCATTCCAGACCAACTAAAGGGCTCAGCTTTCACATTGTTCGTGTTTATATACACAAAGATTGACACACTGTAAATGCAATTGACTGTCAGGCTAGTAATTAAGACATTTTCTTATGTATCAAAAGTCTAATGACTGACAGAGAGGGAGGGGGAGACAAAAAGGCCAGAAAGAATAGAACGAGTTGTTCACCCCTCTTATATTCCAGTCTCAGAAGGACAAGTGATGGGAAAAAAATATAGTGAAGAATGACAGAAGAAAGAAGAGTGTTGAAAGCCGGCGTGGTGTTGTGAGATTGGCCCCCAACATAGTTGACCCTGGCAAGGGCACAGTAATAACCATCGATCCCGGTTAACTCTGAAAAGCCCAGTGACCAGGAGCAGCCAGCTCTCCATGGAAAGGCAAACACACTGAGACAGACACACTTCTGTGTGTGTGACGGAATGATATGGAAACAGTGGCACCCAGTGGCCAATCCGGGGTATGGCGTGTCTGCGGTCAAGGTGTGCAGAGCCTGATGCAGTCCTGAAAAGTCACGTTTTAATTCTGTTATCTACTGATGTGTTGAACTGTGTGTGATTCTGCTGTTTTCAGCTGTTACCTCATAGAAACATAGCAAATGTAATGTGTGCTCATTGAGAGCGAGTTGTGCAAAGTTTACGTGTGTGTGACCTTGACCCTGGTGTTGGTCTGAGCCCAAAACTCCTGACTGAGAGGGATAAACCCCCCAGTGGGCCTTGTTACACACACACACCATCTGCTCAGAGACTGCACTAGAGCCAGATCTCATCCCATAGATCTGGCCGTGTCACCAGAACATCTGATCGCCGTCATCTCTGAGTGTGTGTGTGTGTGTGTGTGTGTGTCTTTCTAACTTCACCCTCTCCTCTTTCTCTCTCCCTCTACCCCTCTGCTGCTGTTTTTGAATGTAGAGGCAGATAGAGAGCGAGGCAGATAGAGAGCGAGGCAGATAGAGAGCGAGGCAGATAGAGAGCGAGGCAGATAGAGAGCGAGGCAAATAGAGAGCGTGATTGAAAGGCAGAGAGAGCGAGGCAGAGAGAGCGACGCAGAGAGGGAGCGTGATTGAAAGGCAGAGAGAGCGACGCAGAGAGGGAGCGTGATTGAAAGGCAGAGAGAGCGAGGCAGAGAGGGAGCGTGATTGAAAGGCAGAGAGAGCGGGGCAGAGAGAGCGAGGCAGAGAGAGAGCGTGATTGAAAGGCAGAGAGAGCGAGGCAGAGAGAGCGAGGCAGAGAGAGAGAGGCAGAGAGAGAGCGTGATTGAAAGGCAGAGAGAGAGACGCAGAGAGAGTGATTGAAAGGCAGAGAGACGCAGAGCGTGATTGAAAGGCAGAGAGAGAGAGACGCAGAGAGAGTGATTGAAAGGCAGAGAGACGCAGAGCGTGATTGAAAGGCAGAGAGAGAGACGCAGAGAGAGTGATTGAAAGGCAGAGAGAGAGACGCAGAGAGAGTGATTGAAAGGCAGAGAGAGAGACGCAGAGAGAGTGATTGAAAGGAAGATAGATCAAAGATGTTCTGAAATAAATGGATGATGTTAACTTGGAGACACCTCTTCTCTATCCCGTCCCTGAGAACCACTGTTAGTCCACCAGATGACTGCTGGGATCTGCCCAACAACTCTAAGGTTACCCTTTCCTTGTGGATATGTTGTCTGAGTGTTTCAGACACATACTAGAAATGTTCTCAAAACATTAATTTGATGTAACATTTTCATCTACCAATTTGGAACATTTTGTAGACATTCTAGCCAGTTATAGACTAGCCAGGTGTTTCTTTATGCTTGGCCAGTGTAGCAGATCAATTACCATTAACACAGAACGTCGGAATGACTTTGACATTTCCCGCTGACACAGCGCCTCTGAAACGTTTCGTGGATGTTCTAGCTGGACATTGTTGCCAAGCCAGGTGTTTGGTCCATTGCAGTGGATCAATGAACCCCTAATATCGCCATGTCTCCAGCACAGCATGTCGGTGATCACCCTGCGCCTGCTTAGCCATTCAGCGCACACTGGTTGACTTGGAGGAATTACCATTCTGTCCAATCAAGCACTTTTACTGCTGAGCAACAGTGGAGAGCGAGGCTGCCTAACATTAAGGACGACAGGGCCGCTTAGCGCATTGTCTTCTCGACTGCATACCTAGGGAATGGCGTTGTGTTGTGTGAGGTATGCTAAGATGCTGTTTGTTGGGTGTGTGAGAGTGAGTGAGTGACAGCTAGTCTACTTTATTATTCTTGTGTATGATTGTTTTCATATTAAATATTAATTACAAAATTTCCTGTGATTGTGTGCGTGTGCGTGCGTGCGTGCGTGTCGTTAACCCTGTCACTGGCCTCCAACCACCCAATGACTGGTATTGTCCTACCTGCTACCACCACTTCCATGATAACCCAGTACATCTTTAGCTGTTAGCTGTTATGACAGACATGCAGGTGTCACAGGGTTGAGGGGAGAACAGGCTGGGTGGTGTCTGGCAAATAGCTCAGCCGAAGGAGCCTGTGGAAAAACACAGTTTAACAGCATTGTCACAGTGATGGGCTGTGTCGCTGAAAAGAGCACACAACCCAGCAATAATCACTTACAGCTGGGGGGTGAGAGAGTAGGATACTGCTTCTCTCTTGAACAGTATCCCAACCCCCCCCCCCCCCACCCTGTCCACTATCTGGCAACTATCAGTCTTCTGTCGGTCTCTTGTCTTATAGTGTCTAGACTGGTCTTGGGATGTAGCTGCAGTATCTCAGGCGAGAGAGGTATAGGAGAGGGTAGGGAAAACTAGCCAGTGCCCTCATTTGCGTCAGGAGCCCTGGCATTGGTTACTGTGGTGATAGGGATGTGTTCCACTTGATGGAGAGGATCATCCGGGGAGAGTTTTCTGTTGTCATCCTCCCTTCTGCACCATCCTGCGCTAACTAATGTGTTGTTCCAAACGCGCTGACACAGGCAACCTTTAATGACTACAATATTGTACACGCTGGAAATGAGAGGAAATGAATTGTGCTGAATCTTGTTTTCTTCTCTCTTTCCTTCTCTCTCTGCCTCTGTCTTTCTCACCCTCTCTCTTTCTGTCTTTTCAATCTCTCTATCTTTCTTTCCATCTCTCCTCGACCTGCCCTGTTCTCTGCTGCATGCATCATAAATTGCCTTCATACTCTTTGTATACGGGGGGCTGTGAACGGAGTAGATGGGGGGCTAATTAAAATGTAATCACACACACACAGAGTTAGTGAGCAACGGAACGCTCTCGCAGGTGGTGGGGTGAGAGGGGGTCGAGGGATGGCGAGTGGCGGGGGGGGGGTTCAGATGACACCGACAGTGCGTTTTAGTTTGTGTGAGTGGTTGAAGCCAAATGCTGGTTGTCTTCATTATCTTCTCCTGATCTGTGAATGGAGAGGGGTTAAAACCACAGAGAATTATATCTGATTAACAGCCCTGTTGGTGCTGTTGGCTAAATGGCTTTCCAAGAGCCTGGCTAATGAAGTGATTGGTTGGAAGAGTTATTGGCGTGGGGGGGGGGGGGGTCGTTTCTCACACCCACACTTCTCCCCCTCCACCCTCCCCCTGGTGCAACAGCTGGGCAGGGACTGGATAGCCAGGTGTCCTGATCGCCCATGGCAGGGGAGGCTGGGGGCAGAGCAGAGGGCTCATGGTGACCAGGCCATCACACCGGGGGTGGGGTAGGGCACTTTGTGTCAGTCAACATGAGGGAAGATGGCTGATGTCCTCTAGAGGCTCCTCTAGAGCCAAAGGCTTGACAGGAGACCTGGGGGCTGAGATCTAGACATTTATAAACCCTGTGGATATACAAACGCTAATGATAGAAATGCAGTTTGGACATGCATAGAGCCGTATGATAGACAGAAACACACAGTAAAAAGGCTGTGGTGATGTCGGGGATTAAAGACGTTCAGCTCACAATCACCTTAAAACAACTACATATTAAAAAATAAATCTGCTCTCACATGCTCATTGGGCCCATGGACTTTTAGCTGGTGGTGATTAGTTAGCCGAAGTGAAATGACTGTTTAAAGAAAAAAGAACTATGGATTGCAGTTTATTTTGCCCCAAATGCAGGGCGGTGTGAATGCAGAATGCAGTGCAGTGTGAATGCAGGGCGTTGTGAATGCAGTGCAGTGTGAATGCAGGGCGCTGTGAATGCAGGGCGCTGTGAATGCAGGGCGCTGTGAATGCAGTGCGGCGTGAATGCAGTGCGGCGTGAATGCAGTGCGGCGTGAATGCAGTGCGGCGTGAATGCAGTGATGCAGTGCGGCGTGAATGCAGTGATGCAGTGCGGCGTGAATGCAGTGCGGCGTGAATGCAGTGATGCAGTGCGGCGTGAATGCAGGGCGGCGTGAATGCAGGGCGCTGTGAATGCAGTGCGGCGTGAATGCAGGGCGGCGTGAATGCAGGGCGGGGTGAATGCAGGGCGGCGTGAATCAGAGATGGGGGGCCTTTGAGAACTAGCATTCTTGTGGCTCTATGAACCGGTTTACCATACAACACTACTTTAATACAATGCATAGTGGACACTGAATAATTGGCTTTCGACCAGCAATTCTTTTCATTTATACCCTGCTTTTCCACCTCCCTCTGAAAACCATGTGTGTTGGGTTCTTCATTGTTCTCTTTAAAGTGCTCTTTTCTTAGTACAAATAACAATGCAGGGATTACAATGTGAATGATGGTCTCCTGTGTACTGTTAATTGCACCCAAGGTCTGTGGAATGGAAGTGGTGTTTTTGGGGTTGAATGGAAAGGAACACAGACGCAAACAAAAAACACACATGCACGCTGACAGAAGCCCACGAACAAATTAACACACACTGATGGACACAGCTCACGCACAAAAACAAACACACCCAGTGAGACAGGCTACACACAGACGTAGAGTGGAGACGCACATCACATATTCCATTACCTGATAAGAATCCAAGCACTGCCCATCGGGGGTTTCTGTCTATGAATCTGCCTGTGGCGAGCAGAGAAACCCACATGACCCCTCATCAATATTGACGTGCTCATTGAGGGTGAGGAACGGAAAAAGGAACAGGGCCTTGGAGAGAGCTTAAGACGCAGAGCGAGAGAGAAAGGAGGAGGACATTTTTGAAAGAGTATGCAGATTGCCACACCAAGGGTACTACTTGGTGCCCTTGATTCATGAATATTAATGAATCCACTCACACATCTGTTATGGACAGTGCTATAACCCAACACAATCTATCTTTCTCCCACTCTCCTCCCTTCTCTCTGTCTATTCGCCTAGAAATATCACAACAGTATAGAAATAGTTTCACAGAAGGCTGCATTCCCTGTTTGTAGCGACTTAGGAAAATAATCCTTGGACGTAGTAATGGGAGAATAGGAATACAACGAGTAAGATAGGAAATGTTATTCCTTGTGAACACACCGCCACGGTATACAAACATGCAAACACACACACCACCACCATGAACACACATGCAGAACACACACACACACACACACACACACACACACACACACACGCTCGCTCGCTCGCTCTGGATTTGTACCCGTGTACATGGGACTGTTTCCTTTGACTTCCGGCATCCTGAACACAATGGAGGACTTTTTTGCTCATTGCTCCTTTGATGGACACAACTTAAATCGCTGTCTTTCTCTGGGCACAAAGAGCTGAGTTTAAAGAGATTGTTGGAGAGATTTATCTTTCCATTGCCTACACACAACAACTCCTTTTCTTTAGCTAACAATGTGACAATGTGACCGTATGCTCCCAGTCGCCTCAGTGGTGTCAGAGTCACCATTTTGACGGGCACACTCTTTGGCTGAGGTCAGATCAGTTCAGGCTTGTCCCAAACCTTGTTTATCTTTCTCCACAGTGGCAATTTGAGTGTCAGAAACCATTCAACCTCATATCCTCAGTGATTCATGATCTCACGGGGGGGACTGTAGACTATGCTAGGTTCAGTAAGTGTCTGTCTGTCTCTGTGGATCTGTCTGTCTCTGTGGATCTGTCTGTCTCTGTGGATCTGTCTGTCTCTGTGGATCTGTCTGTCTCTGTGGATCTGTCTGTCTCTGTCTGTCTCTGTGGATCTGTCTGTCTCTGTGGATCTGTCTGTCTCTGTGGATCTGTCTGTCTCTGTGGATCTGTCTGTCTCTGTCGGTGTATCTGTCTCTGTCGGTGTATCTGTCTCTGTCGGTGTATCTGTCTCTGTCGGTGTATCTGTCTCTGTCTGTAGTGATGGCCATTCTAGGCTTCATTACTGTTCTAGCAGCAGGATATTATGCTAGCCGTGCTAACTCAGATTATCGTTTTCAAAATAAAAGCCATCATTGAACTATATAAGGCAAAATAGTTAACCATCTAGTCTGTACGTTTTATGATAATGTCCATTCCAAAGTTGTTCTTGTCTGTTCTTTTTTACAGACTATATTGTTGAATATATTGCCTTGTAAATTTCAATGATTACTTTTTATTTGAAATCTGAGTGCTGCCAGCATAATAACCTGCTGCTAAAATAACGCTAATAAATCCTTGTTTGTCCATCATTATCTGTCTGTTTAATGTCCTCCCACACCCACCATTGTGTTGAAACAATCCCCAGCCCTTATGTGTGAATGGGATTCCACCTCCAGCCAGGGGCAGATAGTAGTGCTGTCTTTATGTCCGCATGGCTGTGCAGCTTCTGTCACCCCTCTCTGGGGAGCTTGGCTTGTTGAGCCCCAGAGCAAAGAGAGGCAGCCCTGCTCTCTGTCACTCCCCAATGCATTGTTATGGTGTGTGTGTGTGTGTGTGTGTGTGTGTGTGTGTGTGTGTGTGTGTGTTACCTCCATGAATATGGATTACATCAATATTTATTGCTGTGGGTTGACCTGATCTCTTCCTTTGTGAATAGAAATGTATTGTCTCCTGGCTCTCTATGTCTTTCTTTCACACACACATCTTTCCTCTTCCTTACATGTGTATTTGACCTCCGCTACATTGTGCAGGAGTGTAAGCCCAGGTTCTACCCAGACACTTATGTGATCCTGTCCCCCTGTCCCAGGCAATACTATGAGATGCTATACAACACGGCAGACGAGCTTCTCAACCTGTTGGTGGACCAGGGAGTTCGCTACACCGAGCTGGAGTACATCCATGCCCTCAGCCTGCTGCAGAGGAGCCAGACTGGTGTCGGGGACCTGAGCACACAGAACGTCCGGCTGCAGCGTCTCAAGGAGATCATCTGCGAGCAGGCGGCCATCAAGCAGGCCACCAAGGACAAGAAGATCACTACTGTTTAGGGGGCGGGCGGGGGGCAGGGCATTACTGTCCTGAACTGTTTCTCAACCTCCGGTCCAGCGTGTTGCAGTCTACCGATCTGGATCAGCTGATCATCAGAGGGAGGGTCGGCTGGAGGTCCGATGCCGGGGGAGAGCTAGATGTTCCCCTGTTGTTTTTGGGGTTCTGAATTGGGGGTTGAGAACTCTGGGGGTGCTCTGCTGTAAGTTGAGTAGTTACTGAGTACGGTCTGAAGACATTTTGTTGTAAACCAGTCTATATCTGTTGTTGTAAGTCATCTGCTTATTCTCTGGCAAAAACAGTGCAGCTTCAATCACACACACTCCCAGACTGTCTCTACCTAAAAAACTATAGAATAACTCACTTCAGTCAGCCTTTGTCAGCTGTAGTCTCACCTGTGGTGGGGGGAAGAATAGAGGGACTCTCTGAGGGCCTGGCTTCAGGGCCTTTCTCGTCTCATTTTCCTATTACATCTAACTGCTGTTCTCAATTACTGCTCTCCCTCTACCTCCATCTCTCCCTTGTGGGTCCGCTGTGTCTGCAATACCAGATGCCAGATTAGACCGTCTAGATTATCACATTTCTCCTCCCGCTAGGCGCCATTTTGTGGCCATTCTTCTTCCCCAAGGACAAAGAAAGAAAATTGGTTGTCCACTTCAGCTGTGATTCACTTCGTTGTCTTTTAATCACTTTTTGAATAATGTAGATTGGACGTAGTATAGCTGTAGCAGTTTCAGGTTCTAGTGTGAACTGCCCTGAAAATATGGCAATGTAACCAGTACACATGTAGAATATAGACCAAAGCTCAAGGTCTTGACCCTAATTGAGATGCAACACCAAATCATGTATGCCCTGCCTACTGCTTCAACTGCCAAAACATCACTTAATTTGAAGCGTTTCTTAAGTTAATGCACACTAAATAAGTTGAATAAATCCCCTACATCTTTTCTGTATTAATTTACTCAGAGAAACAGTACTTAACTAGAGACTGAGAAAAAGCAACACAACAGGTGGGACTTGTGTCGCTGCTGTTCCCCGGAACACGGCGTAACGATCCATCATAATGACACGTAGGCTGGGATCAATATGAGTGCTGTGGCTGCCGGAGGGACCGCCTAGCACCATAGGAGCACTGTTTGTTTTACGCAGCACACTCAAGACCCACTATTCTAAACACACACATACTTACACAAACTATATTAAAAAACAATTTATACACACACCATGGGGCTCCAGGACTAGCTGTACTTGAAATAAGCTCAGACAAGTCACACATTTAAAAAGTAGTTCATTCTGCAACCTTTGTGAACAAGGGCACACTATATCCAGGCATAAAGCATCTGTACCTCCCATACCCAAAAATAAAATCAACATGTTCAAACCGTTGTAAAAAAATATATTATTTTTTTTACTCTTTGTTTACTAAGACGTGTTTTATTTGCACATTGCGGCTATACGATTGTGGTTTCATATCTGTTTAGATTTCTCACAAAGATGCAAATGTGTCCCAATGCAATTGTAAATGCGTTCCACACTGAGTAAAAGACAGATCTTTTGTCACTGTATTAATCGCTAATCTTGCCATAACAATAAACATGACCTTGTATCTGTCTGCGCAGTTAGTTTTGTACTGAGAAATATGTTCTGGCTTCATCAAGGGAATTGTTTCTTTCGCCAGCAAACTAGATCAGCCTTTTCCAGCACTGCCAAAACAAGGCGCAACAACCTGCTTGATTTATAAATGGGGCCTTGAAATTAACTGGAAAACAACCATTCTTGCTATACAGGACCAGGGTTATGTAAGCAACTTATGGTGGCTGCAAAATGCAGTTCTAATAAACAGCGGTTTCTGTTTTCTTCCGAGATATGTTTAAGATAGAAAATGCAATGACTCCATTTTGGATGAATTAGAGCCTCAGAAACACATGTACAGAAGAAAAATATTACTACTAATTAGTCATGCTTTTTCTTTTACACCACATTCCTAAAGGAAATGTTAGCTTCTGACTACCATACACTTTCAGTAATTTCTTACATGAATGCTTGATGTTTCTATTAGATAATAACAGTTTGTGGGGTTCACAGAAAGAATTTATTTGAATTGATTGAAACATGGCTAATGTTTCAATATGGCGGTTATTTAGGTTGACAAGATTATACAGTGTGAAATACCTGACAGCCAAACTATGACCCCACAAACCCCCCCACCCGCACACATACCCACAACCTACCTACAATACTCAACAAAGTAGGGACTACTACTTTAATGTACATCAAATACACTGAATGTATTGGCTAGTGTTTGTACTGAATGTACTGGATTGAAGCAACCAAAGAGCTTTTCACTCAGATCAACACATGCGTATCTCTGGCAAATATTACAGTCTCAACTGAATAAGCTATAGTAAAATTTATAAAATAATTGCAAATTAATGAATTGGATAGAAACAACAACATAAGAGCGTTTGCACTCCGGATAACATGAACATATGTTGCTCTGAGAAATGAACAGACTACTTTTCAGGTGTACACAACACCTGTAATAACGTAACAGAATCATGCCTAATCACTTGTTCATTTGATTCCGGGAGTGTGGAGTCCGGTGGCCTGTTGTACATTTCGCATGAGGCAATCTGTCTCAGGGTCCGCTTGTCTTTATTGATTTTATCATAGAAAGCTGTGCATTTTGATGCAAAATGTACTCGAACAAATAACATTGTTTTCAAGGTTCTTGGTATTTAGCAGTTCGGGGGAACTAAGATGTGATTGAAACATAGTTTATCTGTAAAAACTAAGGAAGTTTAAGGCTGACAGTGGTGGCAAACCATGATAACCTGTCACATTTGAATGGGCAGTAGGTCAGACCAATAAAAAACAAGTGAAAATGCGACTTTATTGTAAAGAATTTGGGACACCCGAAAGCGGACTGGAAATTGACTGAAATAAGGGGCTGTCCCGGGAAAAACGTCCCGGCATTTTAAGGGACCAAAAGTAATAGGACAAGTTGACAATCTTAAATTAAGTTTTCATATTTAATACATGTTTGCAAATCCATTTCATTCCATATGACTGCCTCCATAGACATCACCAAACTTTGGGAATCTTCTGGTATCTTGCTTCAGGTCTGTACAGTGCAGGCTTCAGTTCCTTCCAGTTGTTTTGGTCATCTTTGTCTTCAGCAGGTTAAACGCAGTTCTCAATTTGATCCTCAGTTGGATATCTCAGTTGGGTGACTGACGGTCCAGTCCATGTCCTGCTGTAACATTTATTCACATTTTAAATCGCGGCTGTATGCACCCGCGCGACGATAGCCTACGCAAGAACGAGCTGTACATTCATGCGAGCGGTTTAATGGACAGAAAGGAAATACAGATTTTCAGTTTCAAATGTTAGAATTGGTCTACTGCTGGCACCGCTCCAACAATGCCCGCACAGCATATTTTACGACGAAGCTGCCTGCAAAACTCTTTGTTGGGTAAAACAATAGGCCTAATTTAGACAGTGTAACGTTTGAAAAGCTGACTAATATACATTTTAATTAAAACCATCAAGTTTGCAGGTTTTGGTTCATCTATCTGCGCGTTAAGGTTGACCACACTTCCGTCATTTAAAAACAGAAAAAAGTAAAAGATGATTTATTAAAACTGAGTATGGATGAACTCGAATGATAGGCTACATAATAATGAAAAGAAACTACATTTGGATAAATTGAATAATTATACTTCCCTTATTGTATTCCCCTATAATATATAAACATTATAATGCTGCGACATAAAATAAAAAAAATCATACATTGTTACAATGTGTAAATGCAGGCGTGTGTTGTAAATCATACGTCATAACACGCTTTAGAATCTACACTCTTCTAATTAGTTCAGAAACCATACCTGACAATTTACAAAACTACATTGATTCTGCGATACATTTCTGACCACTTGGGTAATTATATCCATTTAAACGTAGGTGCATTTTATTACTGTAAAAATGGCAGAATATAGTTCTGGAGAAAATAAAGTAAGGTAGGCCTTTCGTACCAGAATTATTACCACAAATATTTGATGATATTTTATTAAAAGGTTGTTTTATAAGACATATGTATAAGTGCACATGCGCTTACCAAGTAGTAACGGAACATGGGTAGTCTCATTTGAGTTACATTGAATTTATAATACAACGTGAGATGTATTTTGTAATTACTGATGTAATTTAGATATGAGATGAACTAAATGAGATTTAGTTTCGTGGTTAACCTATTTGGTGGGCTATTCTTAACGAACTGTTTTACTGCGCATATGGATGAACGATGTTGGGATGATCAGTAAAGTTTTATTGAAAAAGTGGAAGGTTTTAGACTGGCCAAGTCAATCACCTGACCTTAACCCATGCATTTCACCTCCGCGAGAGGAGACTGAAGGGAGAAACAACCAGAAACAAACAAAAGAAGCTGCAGTAAAAGCCTGGAATAGCATCACAAATGAAGAATGCAAGTTTGGTGATGTCGATGGGTCGTTCCTCTACTTTTGCTCACTTAAAATGCGGTGGTCTAATACAAACGATGATATGTCCTAAGTTGTTTAACACATCCATATGTGAATACAAGGAAATGAAATCTGAAATTCTGAACTTCTATCTCATACTCATCTTTTGAGTGAAACCCAAATGTCTTCAGTAAACAATAAAAACAAAGGGATTTGCCTTACCGTTCTGATACTTTTGGAAGGGACTGTATAATTAAGGAAATAAGCTTTGCGGTGCTTTTGTTTGTCGTTTGTTGTCTGCAGGCATCCTAGCTTACCTGTCCTTTGACCACGGTGACAAGTATTCTCAATGAGAGGTAAGAGAAGTTTCATGGCCATCTGCCTATTTTTTCCGTTATGTTCTCATTGACAACAGTCGGGTGCAAACTTTATCAGCAGAAGAGAGAGAACGGTGGTTTGCTGAACGTGTTTAATTGTACAAGCATCACAGCATAGTCGGAGAGAATTATTGGCTTTGTGTTTTGTGAAGGTTTCTGATGGACTGAGACGCGAGCCGCGAGAACCCTTCTTAGCTGACAGGGTAAATGACAAGAGAAAGGAAAGAAAAATATGCTCACTTTATTTCATGCTGTGTTGATTTACCATGAATAAATATGGGTGGTGAAATGGGAGGAGAAAACTACCCAGCACATCACTTGTGCTCAGCTTTCTGCCAACGAAGACCTCCCGCGCAAGCGGTATCCGTGCAGGCCACACGGGACCCTTCACATCCATGCCACAAACATTTTACCCTCCTTTTTACTGCGTTTATACTGCTCTGACACTGCCTTACAAAGTCTGATAATGGAAGTTTTCAATTGTACAGGTAAGTGTCTACCTCGGGAACCTCACTGCTGCTATCCCTGCATTTCAGATGCACATTCAATTTGACACATTCAGAATTTAGAATGCCATTGTACTTGCATTTTTATTGTTACATACACATGTCCACCTCAGGGACCTCAAAGCTGCTATCTCTGCATCCTGGTTGCACATGCTACCCTGCTCCTTCAATTTGACTAGATTGCACATCTTGAATGCCATTTAGAATTGCCATTTGTGCAGCACAACTATTTATCCCACTTCCATAAATTATACCTGTACATTTGTACTGCATTTGTCTTCATTCCACATATATACATTCCACCTTTATCATACATATACTTAATACTAAATGTACATTTTCTGTTTTCTTCTGTTTGCACTTCTGGTTAAACGCTATATGCATCTTCTTGTACATGAACTTGTTCAATGACAATAAAGTTTAATCTAATCCAATCTAAATAATTACATTTTCAGTTTCTTTGGATTAAGAACCATACAGCCCCTTTCCTTAAGAGACTTTAAACACTTGTGTTTACTGTATTATAATATCTACACATAGGTTAATCTGCTTGCCGTGATCACATAGAGTAGGCTTTCCCAACCTATGTCTTTGTGATGTTGAAGCCAAAGTGCAACGTTTTCTCTTCTAGGTCATTCACTTCTCTAATGAGAATACCACATATGATGAACTCATCTTCTCTTTACGACTCTGCTGCTACCAGCAGATATTCTTGAGGAAATGTCGTCAAGCCGATGATGTATTGATCACTTGATTGTGATGTTTTAGCGTGTGATGTGTTTGGCTGGAGCAAAAGCCTGCGCACACCCTGTAACTCTAGGAGAATGGGGATGGGTGTATTTGTCATTTTGCACACAAGTTAATACAAAATATATATTCCAAAGTTACCTGAACTCCAAATTTAGGAGATACATGCAATTTAGTCTTGCTCAAGGACAGTTTGACACATTTTTCAACTTGACAGCTCATGAATTCAACCGGAAAACCTGTTGGTTACTGGTCAAATGCTCTGACTGCTAATCAGCTGTGCATTTCTCACAGAAATACATTTATTTCAGGAAAGAAGCTTTCTGGTGCTTCTGTTGAGGCGTTGGGTGTCTGCTGGCATCCTGTCCCAGGGGATCAGAGGGACCATACAGAGATGGCTTTCATGGGAAGTGAATGTGTAAGAGAAGTGTCATGGCCATCTGCCTATTTTTATGTTACGTTACGTTGTCAATGACAACAGTATGCCGCAAATTTTATCAGCAGTAACAGAATGGCAATTTGGCATTTTTAATTGTACCAGTACCCCAGAATAGTCTGATAATTAATTGCTTTGTGGTTTGATTAGGTATCCTATGGACATCATTAAGCCCCAAGATCCCTTCTTAGTTAGCATGGTAAGCAACAAAAGACAGAATAGGAAACTCAGCAGGAATCTTAAAGAATATTTTCTCACTTCATTTAATGTTCTGTTGATTTACTGAGTATAATTACATTTTCAATTTCTTTAGATTAAGCAAATAGATTGTTTTTCATATTGTAGTAAGATCTGATTCGGTAGCAGTATTCAGTCTAATCACAGTCAACTACTCCTCAGGCATTTGGTGTCAGCACATGTGAGACTTCACTCAGAGTGCTGCGTCCATCACAGTTCCGGAACCTTCCTAAAATGTAAGTAGAACATGCTGACTGTGAATATCTCAACTGTCAGTTCCAGATCCCAATCCCAATTTTTCTCACCTCTTTTACTTCTTCTTCCGAAACCTTTTAGTTTGGAATATCAGTGGACTTGAACTATTTGTCTTGGGGTTTTTAAATGCTGTATATTTATGCAGTATGGTTAAGAGGTTGTTATCTGGTGTATCTTAAAATTGTAACGTGATGCATTCATGTCATTTCCTCGATAAATCTTTTGGATTTATTTTGATGTCACTTCCCTCTCGTGGTAAAATAGTGCTTTTTGTTTCATTATGACCCTCCCAAATTCTTTACTGTGTGTGTGTCTAACAATTTGACATCCAGGGCAGTGGGTGATAGGCTGCAGGTGATGTCCAGTGGTATGGGGTAGCAAAATATCATGAAGTAACCATGGTCCCACTTCAGGTCCCTCTCCCTTTTACTTTCACTGCCAATCAGAGAGAAGCAGCTCTCCACTGCTTTGGTGACCTGTTGGGGTTGTTTCACCTGTCTTATAGACTAGGGATTGCCCAGCAAGGGCATTAATTGGTGATCCACTGTGTGGACTGAGGTGTTTCTATGAAATGCAGGAATGTCACCCAACTGCCTTTTCTATGATGGTAGGATTAGTTTCAAGGTCTCCTTCTCAGGCCAACTCGTCTTATTACCCCCTGGTGGCTCCAACATGCTTGAACACATCATGCCACCATTGGCAGGTGTTTATCCTAGCAAGAACTCTGTGATGAGTGGAAACCCAAACAGGCCTGAAAGACCCAAGTAAACCAGCGTGAAGCTGCCACCACATTGTGCACGGTCCCAGAGAGGCTCCTTATGCACGCACTGGGATGATTTGTTTACAACATCTATCCCCTAAAGCACTTTACCCCGTAGACAGCTGAGGTCATAGAGAAACGCGTGGAGTTGACATGGCAACTATGCTTCCTGGTCCAGGAGCCCTTGGCCAAAGCTAACAAGACTGGAGCCCAACATAAAGCCCTGAGGAAGCTCTCAGAGCCTAGCTCAAACCACGGCCCATTGGAGACCCAGCTGGGAGACTAGCTTTACCGTCACCTTGAAAAGGAGTTTCCTTCACAGCGCCCCATCACCAGAGGCCTTCATGGAGGATCGCCAGATCTACTTGGCAGTGTCTGTGATGGTCAGCAGGCTACCGGGACTGGTCCGCCAGAATTACATTCTCCCCTGACTATCCGGTGCTGGAAATCAGTTCCGGTCTGAGGCGTCACCAGGGGAGCCTGATTCAACAGTGGTCATCAATGGGCTATCTCAGAGAGATGAGTTTTGGGCATCAAAACCACATCCACGTTACACCAAAGCAAAGGCAAAACACACTAGATTTTACAGTGGGCAGAATTCTGGACATGGAAGAATAGGTCCACTTATGCACTAAAATAGCAGAGGGCTAACTAGTAGCCACATGAATTAGATGAGTAGTGTTTTGCTTTTCAATATATTCTAAATGTTGATAAATCTCTCATGGCAAACTATGGGTTCTTGAGGAAATTTAGGTTTGATATTGCAAGGTTAGCATTTTCTATCAGTTATGTTGCACAGCCAACTGGCCAGTAAGTGTAACACTTTCCTCAAAACACTGAAGGACCATGTAATCTAATCTGTGACTTCTGTGTTTTTGTTGTTTTCTGATGAAAGCGATGAGGATCTGCGCTCCATGGGTACATTCTCCAGATTGTTCACACACACCTGAGCCAGTTCTAGGTTTGAAAACGAACAGGATGTTTTAGAAAACCAAAGCGCTCACTCCTCTGCTTGTGTTGCTTTTATTTCCTTATAGACTGTTACAGAAAACAGAAGAAGAAAAGATTGAACAGTTTTTTTCCCAGAGGGTTTGGAAGGGCTTTAAACAAATCACTACTTGTGGTTGCCTGCACTCTAACTGAACACACTGATTCTATTTTAATAAAGATATGTTGTTTCATTCAAATAAACTAGCTTGCATAATTGTACTATTATGACTATTTCTTATAGTGTACTTTAGATATTAACAACAATTTGGAATTATATCTGATGGGTGGGCTGTGACTGTCTGCTCCCAGAAGGGGTCCGCATGCCAACTATTTAGGTCTGAACATTGTATGGGATCTAATATAGCAATCTAGCATCAGTGATTGATATGGTATTCAAGTCGTGAGGTGTTGAATCATATTGCTGAAGCTGGATTTTGTTCATATTGCATTTGGACTGGAAATTCCCATGATTTGATGACTTTAACATTTATGGACATCTACTTTTCACAACTCTTTAGGATTTGAGCATGAGCTGTACATGAATCAATAATGCACCAATGTGAAATAGTAACCACTTACTTGTAAATAACTGAACGTGGTAAATAAAAACCTGTGTCACTATATTACCAATGACACAGATCACAGACCCTGGTGGATAATGTTGTTTTGGTCTACATTATCTTGCTTTCTACTGGCAGTAAGCCACTTATGATGTTAAGTTCTCACCAATATTATGCATTAAGCAGCCTTTATGTACAAACAGAAACTCTGGTTTTTGAGTTTAGACAGAATGCAATGTTATTTTACTTTATGTATTTTGATTAAAAAATAGGTTAATCTTCAATGTAACAGTGGTTTCCAGGAGGAACATTGGAGTTATACTGTGGTTTAGCTTTAACATACAACAGTTTTGGTCACCCATATGAATGTCATTCCTTTTCATTTGATTTGACACTTTAAGGTCGAACACACTGTTTTGATGCTTCACAGTGAGGCTAGAAAGGTGTATGAATTCCTCAAGGGCAGATCCTTAACTTTGAATAGTTACGACTTCATGATTATACAGTGCAGTCCAAAAGAATTTGGACAAGTGACATGTGTTTTTGATTTGGCTCTAATCTCCAGCCAATTGTATTTGAAAAGACACAAGACATTAAAACGTATAAACCGAGAACTTCGTAGAAATCATATGTAAAGCTTATTATGTGCTCCCATTTTTTCAGCGATACAACATGCAAATAGCCTAAATTAATTATAGTTTTGGAACTGAATGGAAAATACATATCCCACAGTTCCATTCACCTACTGACGTAGGTTTAGTCATCGTTACTAAGCGACAGAGAACGCTATAGTATACAGAGCAAATTGCCGAAATAATTAGTTAACAATAATTTACAAAAATAGCCAACAAGTATTTACTTACAAAATAGTTTAAACCCAACTTGTATTCTACTTCAGTGCAAGATATGCGGATGCAAACAGCCCCCTAGTATACCTCTGTGTTAACGAATGTCTATCCAATATAAAGTCAATGACACAACATTCGGGAGTTGGCCACGGAAGAAAACAGCCTTAACTTGTACACCTGCAGTCGTTTACCAATCAAGCGCAGATACCTTTTGACCTTCAAGGACGAGGAAAATACAATGGAGGTAGGGGCGTAAATAGCTAGTTAAGTGTATCATTAAGGGTGCTGCGGGCGAGTGTTCAATGTACATATTTAGTCTACTGAGCCATGGACGTTACTTAGGGGATAACACGCTGCTGTCAGAGCTGGTGTTAATTATTTTGAAGCATGCGGCCGCGGTCTTTGTTGGTTTCATTACATAACACGCTTAGTGAACATTGAGCATTATAGGGACAATTACCTTTACGTCTAGTATTGTTTGCATTACTATTCATAATTATTTTGATGTATGTAGAAAAGCGATGGCGTATTGACGGAAGAAGTCATTTCCACCTGTTTGTCGAAACTGGGACGCTCTGCTACTGGACTAGAGTATGTCTACCAGTTCCTCTCCGTCCCTGTAAGCTCTTCCTCATATGTTTAATTTGCGCTACAAAAAACGTTGTTTAAGGTGTTGTACTTACTGACCTTATATCAATGTTTATATTACTCAAGTCTCTTTACTTTCCATTTTTATTAAAGTTATTTTATGTGGAATTGAATTTGTCTCCATTCAGGATCAAAATCTGGAAGATGTGTCCATCCTATGCAATTACATGCATCTTCAAAAGCTGGAACTTCCCTACAACAACATAAAAGGTGTCTCCTAAAACATGCACTGTTCATTTGGTTATGATTACAATTACTGATTCTAGAATAGATTGTGTAGCCTCATTAAACTGTCTAATTGCTATCTGTGCAAATCAGATATTATTCTGTGCTGCTGGTTTTGATGATAAACAGTTGTGTGTTTATGGCGTGTCTTGGTTCCCCTTCTGCTAATCCAACTCACCAGATTTTTTTTGCTGACTGATAGATTTGTCCTGTGTAAATCACATGCCCTACCTCATCATCCTGGATGCCTCTCACAACCAAATCACAGACTTCTTTGGATTCCAGCCGCCAAAGAATCTCAAGGTTGGACCTTCAGCAGATTGCATGAGTCAATGGTTGAATAGTGGATTAGATCACAGTCCCAGAAGACGTCCTCCTGATATAGTATCATTGCAAATGCTTACCAGTTTCCCTTTCCAGGGTCAAATTTAGATTTTTCTACCCTGGAAATGCATCGTGTATAGAAGTATATTATAAAGAACTGGATTTAGATTTTCATCTTTGCTAGGGTCCAGTTAAGAACTTGTTAATGATATTTTACTTTTGTTGTTTTCTTGTAGGAGGTCAACCTTTCACATAATCAGATGTCCGTGATGACAGACCTGTCCGAATGTTCTTCTCTGAGTGTACTGAAACTGGACTGTATCCTTGAAAACAAGTTTTCACACTGAGGTCACTTTTTTCACTAAATAAAATGTTTTTCTAACACCTGTAGAACAGGATTGAGTACTATGATCTTTTTCTGTTTCCATCAGCCCCGACTAACAATCATATATTTCCTGTCCAGTGATTTTTATTTATGATTAGGTTTTGTGAGAGATGAAGCCGCTTTCATTTGTGCCCCGCTGTTTCAATTGACTGGTGCTGTGCATGTAGCTGTAAAACCATGTGGTTTTAATGAAAACAACATCAAATGATGGCTTTAGAAAATATATATTACCCCACCTTTTCCCACATTTTTCTCATATCCAGCTGTATCTACACTCGTCTCATTGCAACAACTCCTAGTGGATTTGGCAGTTAAAGATCACAGCAAGCTTTTCTTATAGGCGTTCATGCTGAGACATTCACATTTTCACACTGCTGTTCCAACCAGGAAGTCACATTTTGTAACACCTGTGAGGGTATGCTCAATCACCTACCTACCTGAGCTTAGTAGGGGTGATGATGATTACAATATTTCTGTAGTATTATGTGCCTTAGAAATCTTCATTATATGTAAGTAGTCATATGGACCATAAGTTGAGAGGTCTATGCTACCAGTCAAATATCTATTCAGGGGTATTTAATAATTTACTATTTTCCGCATTGTGGAGTAATAACTCACATGGAATCACATAGCAACCATAGGTGTGGAACCGATTAAAATACATTCGATATTGTAGATTCCTTGAAGTAGCATCCCTTTGACTTGATGACAGCTTTGCACAGCTCTCTTAACAAACTTTGTAAAGCACACACACACACACACACACACACACCAAGACTACCATCTGATTGGAAAACGCTCTTAACGCGGACAGACAACTGTTTCCGTGAGATCCATGGTCTGGAGCATTGTGCCAGCCTCAGTCATCTAAGTCTGGCGCACAACAAGATCTCCCGCATCAGTGGCCTGGACAACCTGCCCATTAAAGACCTCTGTCTGGTTGGTCCTAACTCCTTAACCTGTCTCTTAAATAGCATTTGACCTTTAACGTCATTTAGGCGACGTTCTTACAGTGTAGCGTGTCTCCATGTGTTCTTTTCATCCTGCTCGTTTCTGAATGTGCCTCGTCCTGTTGCACCGTGGTGGATTTCGGAGGGTGTAGCTGTACTGTGGTTAGCAGTTGTTCCAGTGGTTTATTGAATTCGGCCCACGGACTAGCACACACGCATAAGTGTTTTCCTGCAAATCCCTTGTTTTCCAATCACCTTGATGTTTCTCCTGGTCACTTGGTGTCTGTGTTTCCATTATGTCATCACTTCACAGAAGGTTCATGATACCCCAGTATGGAGCCTATTATGCATGCACACAATATTTTAGCGCTTTCTTCTCCTGCGACGTGATGGCAGCAGGGGATGTATTTTAACCCCCCTACTGTCTCTGATTTAAATCGCAGACGTAATTGAGCTCCGGCTTTTGGAAGGCACCATATGGTCCTGGCAGCCACCCTTTGGACCCCAGCCTCTGCCCCCCGTTGTCCGCTGTTGTCCTTTATCAAAGTGATTCCTCATCGTCAGCACGCTTGTCTTCTTCACTTGCCTCCTCCCCTGCGGGGGAGTCTGCTGGAGGCATGAGCCTGTTTAAACCCCCCCCCCAATACCTCACCTTCCATAACATCCCTGTCCACCAGGGAAACCTGTCGCTGACTCTATCTCCGCTCCCAGCCCCACCCGGCACGGCTCTGTCCGTGTGCTACCTGTCATGCGCCTTTCTGTCTCTGCCCTTTGTACCCAGGCCTACGGGGCTCAGCGAGGTCACTGTCACCCGCTGTCGAGAGCACTCTGCCAGGCTGGCTAGTGGAAGATTGAGGGGGGGCTCTTGGGCCGGATCTGTGATTATAGCCCATGCAGGGGGGAGGCGGAGTGGGTCACAGGGCTGTTCTACAGTGATTTCGGCAGAAGTATTCACTGGTGGGGGCCGATGGTGTTCATAGTGTTATTCACGTATCAGTTCCTCTCCATCCAGAGGGGGAATCTGATTGAGACGATCGAGAACATGGACACTCTCGGGACCCTGCAGGTTCTGGACCTGTCTCTGAATCGGATCAGCAGTCTGTTTGGCCTGCAGAACCTCCGTCTACTGAGCTCCATCAACCTGGAGAGTAACCAGGTGAGAACCAGTCCACGCCTTTTCTCAAGGCAAAAACTGGTTGACTGTGGTGTTTAAATAATTTTTTGACCTTATGTTAACAGGAAGTCATCATAATCCAAATATCTGATTTGGATTCGTTTTTATTTTGTTTTCAGATCAGTGAAATCAAGGATGTCGCATACATCCATGAACTGTTCCTTCTCCGGGAGCTGAATCTGCGCAGAAACCCTGTCCAGGTAGGACAGTTGAAATGCCCCTAAAACTAGGGCCTGGCTTTTATCAAGTGGCTTTTAAACATCTGGTTTCCACCTACCAGATTGGATTTAATACTCAGAAACCGCATTAATTTAACTGAACTGAAGTGAACTGACTTGTATGTACAATCCCATAAATTTTGTCATGGATTTCTATGCATTAGATACTTTCAGATCTACAAATAAATCAAAAAATGCGTCTCCCTCTTTTGCTGTATGCTGTCACTATACTGTTAATAGAAATCTGTTTTACTGTTAATTAACACCAGGAACAGCATGACTACAGACTGGCAGTGATCTTCCTCCTCCAGCACCTGACTGTCCTGGACCAGGAGAATGTCTCTGCAGAAGACAAGGTGTCTAGCTAGTTGGATGTGTGATGGGATGTGTCACACTTGGCCTATAGCATTCGGAGGAGGGGCGTCAAGGGCATGATGGGTAAACGGAAAGGGTAAATATAATAGCCTTTGGAGATATGACATGAACGCCTCCCCTGTGTTGACCAGGTGTCGGCCACCAACAAATATGACCCTCCTATGGAGGTGGTGGCGGCCAGGGATCACATGACCCACACAGTGTACCAGCTGATGCAACCTCAGGTCGTCTACGATAGGTAAAGACAGCACGACCTGCTCGCCACCTTACTTGTTACATTATTTGTTGCCCTTTCATACATGACAGAACCTGGCCTGGATGTATACATTGATTTTCCAGGTTGCTGCAGTATGTTGTTCGTAACAGCGTCATGCTGTTTCCTTGGCGGTATGTGTCTTAATGTTATACTGGATCCGCTTTGTGTTTCTGCATGGGTCCACAGCACCCTTCCCAGTCTGGACACTCCCTACCCCATGCTGGTTCTGACCGGCCCACAGGCCTGTGGGAAGAGGGAGCTGGCACACAAGCTCTGCCAGGACTTCAGCCACTTCTTCGCCTACGCGTGAGTCCCTAGAGTCTATTACCCAAGTGATGTATGTCTGGTTGGACAGGCTCTGCCCAAGATCTATGTGCCGAGTATCCAAATGGAATATACTGTTTATATATTGTGTGCTACTTTGGACAAGCACGCATTGTGCATTTAAGGGTGTTGTTTATGATAGTGCCACATCGCTAGGGATTTAATGGAGTTCTCGGTCTATAGAAACCTGATACTCATGTGTCACTTCCCGAAAACGTAATGGTTACCCCACGTGAACGATGGCGATAACTTACAAGGTTCCCCACCAGGGTTTCTCACCACGGCAACAGCAAAGATCCTTTCATCTAGTAAATACACCGGAGACCTTTTAACAGATGCACATCTGCCTGAGATGTCTGTTGCTCTCACCTTACATGAGGTTTTAATAGGTTTAACCTCCACACACACATGCCCACACAGTTCCCTTTCACATTCCTGGCCGTCTCTCCAGAGGCTAACATAAAAGGTAGGTTTAATCCTCAGGCCTGGTAAACGTCTTTCTTCAATGTCCTTCTCAGTGGTTTACTGTGCCAATGTGTCTTTCTGCTTCACTCTGCCCGTATCTGTCTGCCTGTCTATCTCTGTATGCCTGTGTTGTGCTGCTTAAAGTAGGTATTTTGACAATTGTTCCTTATCATTCCACGTCCCAGAGCCTGCCACACCACCAGGGGGCCATATTTTGGAGAAGAGGACGGGAGTGACTACCATTTTGTCACGGAGGAAGACTTTCAGAACATGATTCACATGGTATGCGTTTGCGATTGACCACTATCAGTGTTGTCAGATGGGAATGTGTCCCACATCATTGGGCAAATTTTAATGACTGTGTGCTGGCAAAATGTGCATGGGGCGGTTGATTTAGAAGTAGGTTTGTATATGTTAAATGGCGCTTGGGCAGGTTTCCTTTGTGGGGGCTGCGGGTTATTGGGCAATATACTGTCAATAATATTTGGCAACCCTAACTACGACACACAGTATGTCTGTGCAGAATTGCTTATCGACGAATCAGCCCATGTTGTGTGTTTAACCTTAACGGCTTGGCCCTTTGAATTTCTTAGACTGGCACTCTGGAGGTTTGGGGTGGTACGTCAGTTTGGGATTTAGTATTGATATTTGAATTTGCACATGTTCTAAGAGACTGGCTATGTTATCGAGGCGATTGAGGAGCACGCATGTCAGCTGTAGCGCATCTTCGTATTCGGGCCGAGCATGAATGGTCATTTGTGAAAAACTTTTCGCTACAATTCCACTAAATTAAATTGTGATTTTAGTTTGACAAATATGTTTAGGCAAAATATCGTAGCACAATTTTGCCCCTGGTTTATTTTAGTATTTAAAAACTGTAATTTAATTACTCAACACAAACAAAATGATTACTGTTATTACATGTACATCTTTGAGATGAAGAACCATGTATGGCATCTTATGAAAATTAGATAAAGGCTTATCTTATCAGACTTCCTGTTCTGAACCGGTTTCACAAGCTTCCAAAGCACTTATTAAAACGATAGATTTGAAAAATGGCTCACGTGGAATAACCGTTTGTGAACAACTCAATGGACGGACCAGCACAAAACGTTTTTGTGGTTAATGAAAATCACAGAAATGTGGGAAAGAAACTTGAAACAAAACTAAAAGAATGGAAATGACATGCGAAAGAAGATCTTACAGGATGCGGGAACAAATCGTAAGTGTCAAGAAATCTGTGAAAAGCTGTCCGAAAGAGGTATGTGGGTGAACCGTATATCAAACAATCAAGCTAGCTAGGTATAGAGTACAGTACCTATCATTGTATGTTCAGGGTTTTCAAATGTGCAATTATAATGAAAACTCATTACAGTTTGTTAGCTATTTACGATCCATTATCGTTACAAATGTTATTGCTAGATTATCAGAGAGGGGGGTCCTATACCCAGATATGTACCTGTGTTATAGTGATTCAGTTTTACTCCAAGGCAGATGCTTAGGCCATTATGAAAATATAACATTAGGAACATATTGATGTCTTCTGTTTTCTCCTTAGAGGAATGAATGCCCCAGTAAATGCCCCAGTGAAAGAGGGCATCAAGGTATGCCCATTTCGTCTTTCCGAAGTACACAGAACCACTACTCTCGGATGAAGGGGGATATACACAAAGAATGCCTCAGCCCTGATCTGAATTTTTTGTGAATGTACCTACTCTAAGAACAGAAGAATAACAAATCTGCAAAATTCAGTGTTTTAAAGGGATGTTTTCTAACAGCGGAGTCTCATTTTTGGCTAACCCAGGGGTGAAATTTATGGCAAATTTCACGCATTCTTAAGATGTCAGCAGCAACATTTGCAGAGGAAGATTGCAGTTGAGTTTCACCATCCAAAAGCTGAAAAGGCCTTCACACAGCTTGAATATGACATGGACTGGGCCAATGCCGACTGCCATGTCATCTACAGGGGGTCTACAGGGGTGGGCCCTAATCTGGCCCAATGCAATGTCCACTACCTACGGCAGCTGTTACATTTTATCTTTTGCATCCATGATCTTGGAAAAGATCCTTAATGCATGTGTGTTTGGCCTGACGGGATTGCTCTCTGAGGAGCCATTTAGGTGGCAAGCTGCATATTGAAGTGGGTGAAGACCAAATTCATGCCACTCATCAAATCAAGCTGATATTCAGTAACAGATGCTGTGGGCTGAATAACTGGCGAATAACAATCTGAGGTTGATGCTCATCTCTGTGGGTTACTTTACCGAAGTCGAGCAGGAGTTCTTGGTCTCTGGACATTCTTTTCTTCTGTGTGTTGGATCTTTTGCCACCATTGAGAAGAGGCTGCAGGTGTCAGTCCTACGTACACCTGATGTTTCAAAGATGATACCTGAAGCATCAAACCAATTCAATGTGATGAGGAAGCAGTGTGAAGACTTGAGGGACCTCCCAGAGACTGCCCTCAAGCGACCAACTGGACTACAGATCAACTCGAGTGGGGTGGTTAGACGTCCCAGGAGTTGCACAATAACATCCCATCCGCATGCTATTCTAACAATAAAATATCATCATTCTTGACTGTGAAAGTTATTGATGAATTAAGAACCTAAAAGGTTTCTGTTCTAATTTCAGCTGAGGATGCTTGATTCTGTACACCAGACAGAGCCACTATCTGTTCGAGGGATGAACATCATGTCTAATGGCCAAACCAAAACTAGGAGCGACACCTCAACCTCCCTACTTGGCAAGCCACTAGCCAGAGTATTGCCTCTGCCAATCAAAAAACCAAGACCTGATGACCATGCTCAACTGCTTGCCAAATCCTTCACTCTTTTTCCCTGCCGAGTGAATAATATGCTGTTAAACCAAGCTACATAATAAAAAAAAAAGATATAGTGTGAGTTTATGATCCACTCAACCTGTATAGTATGTTAAATCTGGATATATTTCCGACAATGTCATCTGTGATGTAGGATATGAGATGTTAAGTAGGTGTTTTCTGTATGAATCCATTTGTTCCTGGACTGTTATGTACAATGTTTTCTGTTGTGAAATATTTCATGGTCGTTTTAAAAAGAACATTTCATACAGTATCTGAGTATTTGTTTGATCTTGGTCCCTTTTTTTCCTTACACTATAGGTCTTTGTGTCACTAGATTTATTGTAAACTCTGAGCCAATAATTATTTTCTGCTGTGATGCCTCAGTACAGAAGAGCTTTTCTTGGCTTTAGCATGAGTTTAACTCAATTCAAGACAGATTGACATCTAGGCATCATACAAATGGTCACATTATTCTTAAATACATTTATATCATCGCTAGAGATACGCTGTTCATCCACATTCTCAATTTATTTTAGGTGACAAAGAAATATTAATGTTGGATGATGAGTATGGTAAATACATTTGTCAAATATAATACACTTAAGGTGGTACTTGGTAATATAAAATTTACTGATTCTCTTAAAATGGAAAAGTTGTTACATGTGTGGTTCTTCGTCTGTAGGATTTGTTAAAAGTAATATTCACTACTGACCAGAAAAATTTAAATGGGTCTAGCTGTTATTTTCAACCCTTTGAAAACGCTTGGCAATCCAGTTCTGTCAATTTAGTTTCTAGTAATTGGATTTAGAAGTTAATTTAGGGTTTTTGTTTGGCCATAACGTATGTACATGATTTATTATAACGTAGTTTATCTGAACATATCTCTGAGGAAATTGGAAAAAACATAGGCCTACTCAAGTCCTGGCTCTCCCCTAGTTCCTTAACAGTTTTTATTGTCTTTAATGTTATCGAATACTTAACCATTGGCTACTTTAATGTGCCCTTATATCTACCATATTTGACCCATGCAAGCTCTGTGTTTAACATTCCTGAAGGAATGTCCTAGATCTCCTACCCTCTGGTTGCCTGAGGTCCTATAGAGTACTCCTGCCTGAGCATTTCTTTCTGAAGTCGATTATGTAAGCGCTGTGCGATGAGAACTTGCTAAATTCAGATCTCTCTCTCAGTGATAGGAGGAAACCCTTTGAAGTGGGGATTCTAACCCTGCACCACCTACAGTCTCAGGTGAAGTTTTACAGACTATTAAACTATGGTTTAGGCACCTTGACTGTTCCTTTACATTGGATGTTCTACAGACTCCCGTGATCATTCAGAACATATCAGACCAGAGCAGGTGTGCCACACTCCTCACCACATACTACTCTAATTACAGGCTCTTATCCGCAACTACACACACAAACACACAGCTCTTCACTGCAGATTAGCCTAATTCAGCTGGCCTGGTGCTTATTTCATTCTGTCACTTGGCCCGTCAACAGAGGAACAATTAGGGAACCTTGTTTTGTGGGCTGGATGGTTTCCAGCTCCTTAACAAAGGTAGTGAAGTTAAACAAACTGTAGCACTACTTGGGCCAAGTTCCAGTGGGATTGTCTGAATCTCTGAATGGGCAGGCAGTTCATCAAAACATTTGTCAGAATAGCAGCAATAGTAGGATGGAACACATCCAATGGGTGGATATGTTAACCATATGGGTGTGTGATAACACATCATGCCAAGCTCAAAAGACCTATCCAAGGACCTCCAAAGGGTTATTGATGCCGGTTAGGCAGGGGTTAAAAATGCATTTCCAAGCAGTTAGAAGTCAGAAAACCAAAATTCCACTGTGGAGAAATTCCAGACCAGTGGCCATTACATGGGACAAGTCATTTAACCAAATACAGAAGAAGAACTGACTGAAAGGTGCTCATAGATGCCGACAGGAATCTCAACATTTTATAAATAGCAATGATGTTATTGTTCATAAAACAGGTCATACGTGTTTATTGTTTAATGTTTTAGCTAGGTAGTGCTAAATACCAAGATTGACTGACTAATAAATAATTATATATAAGCCAACCAAATGGGCCCCCCGAGGCCTGGACATGGGACAACGTTACCGGTTGTCCCCCCCTGTCAGTGTCACTGATAGACGTCTCTAAGAAGCCCAAGATGACATTACTGAATCTACAGGTGTCTTTTGCCACAACCACTGTCAAATTACATGAGTCAACTGTCAGAGACTGCACAAACCAGGCTTACATGTGAAGTAAGAAAGGAAGGAAACGCTGCTCTCCGAAGAGAACAAGACTCGACTGATGTTTGCCAGACAGCACCTGGGTAATGATTTCAACTTCTTGGGCAGTGTGTTCTGGGTAGTCCAAGGTGGAGTTGTTTGGCCAAAATGTCTGTTACTATCTTTGAAAAGAATAAACTGATACCAACCTTAAAGCATTGAGTTGGTGGCATTATGGTTTGGGCCTTGTAAATTTGCAATAATTGAGTCAAACCGGAATTCTGTATTGTACCAGAGAATTCTTAAGAAGACTGTGAGGTGGTCTTTCAACAAGCTGAAGCTAAACTGACATGGATCTTACAAGCGAACAATGATCCAGAACAAACCACCAAAGCTCCAGTACAAGGTTTTTGTACTGGTACAGATTTTGTTATTTAAAGTTACACAACTTTTCTAGTCTTTTGTTGCCCCAGTCCCAGCTGTTGCTGGCATCAAATTCAAAGTGGGCATATGTTTTTCAAGAAACAATAACATTTCTCAGTTTCAACATTTGATATGTTGTCTTTGTACTATTTTCTATTGAGTTTAAGGTTTAAATTATTTGCACGTCATTGCATTCTGTTCTTCGTAAAAGTTTACAGTGTCCCGACCTTTTTTGGAAAGGTGGCAGTATATTTTTGTCTGAATATTGAGAGAAACAATATAACCTACCTTGAGTTGCCTGCAGTTCTCGGAACTGTCTGTGGGGTAATAAAGTGAGACAGATGACAACTGAGATTATTCACCCCAGGTGCGAGTAGACGAGGGGTCAAAGGGCGCCTGTTTGAACTATAGGGCAGCGATGGAAGAGATGGTACGCCCGACTGCGGGGTCATGAGTTCACCACACAGGCGGAGATGTCAGTGTTGTTAATCTCTGCTGTACACAACTGGGTTTGGGTTTGACCATGTAGGAAAATCAAAGACAGTTTTCTAGGTGTTTAACCTGACAGTAGTTAACGGTCTGCCTATTTGTCTCTCTCTCACCTTTCTCAGGGTCAGTTCATCCAGACTGTGCAATATCAGGGTCACTGGTATGGTTTGTCTCGCGCTGCCATAGAAAACGCAGCCAGGCAGGGCCTTGCCTGCTGTCTGCATATGGAACTAGAGGTGAATGTAGCCGTATTCTTAATCACACACGCAAACACTATACATATGGTCACACTGCGCATACATTGACTGATTCCAGCACCGTGCCTCAGAGGCAAGCAGTTTACACAGCGTCCTGTGTTACTCATCGTGTTTTGACCTCTGTGACCTCTGCTTTCCCAGTGTGTTTGTAGTGTCAGATCTGTTGTTTTGCTCATCACTGAGCCTACCTAATTTACTGCACAGTCAAACCTTTGCTGTTGAAAATGCAGATCTTTTCATTCCATTGTAGTGCACTTGGATATCTCTGTTAACAATTCAAACGTAAAAAAGGGCCTGAAGAAGAACATTAAAGGCGAAATACCTGTAAGAAGTTACAGCCAGATCCCACTAATTAAAGCCACTGTAAACGTATGCAGCACATTTCTTACCACATTATGTTGGATTTTATATTACACCACTCTGTCTACAGAATTGTTTTATGTGACTTTGTATTTTCTGGTAACCTGTTGGTCTTATCTTACCGAGGGTATGTCAGATTCCTTTACATGCAAATGTATTTGCTGACTGAATGCAACTGAGTTTCCATAATGCCGGCTGTCTGTGATCCTCTCCCAGGGGGTATTCCGACTGAAGAACACATACTTTGAGCCACGCTACGTCCTGCTGCTACCCACGGACAAGGAGTGGTACTCTGGACGACTGATGGCCAGAGGCCTTTACACACACCCCCAGATTGACACGGCCCTGGCGCGCGTGGACACCTACACCCACCTCAACAGGGAACGGCCCGGGTTCTTCGACCGCGTCATCCCCTGTGGTACGTAGCTCATAGCCATTCTGAAGGAGCTGGCAGTGGATGTGATTGTACCTTATTGGTAATGTCTTATTTTCTTTGCGGATATTCTCAGAAGATCCACACATGCACACATTTGTCTGTGCTGGTGTCAGGGTTTCTGTTATTGTTTTTGCTCCATGAACAAACTAGGTGAAGGTTTTAAAAGGTTGGTTGTTCTTCTGTAGATAAAGAGACAAAACACCTCTGGGCCCAACCAAAGCATCCTGTGGAAACTGACTGACTCATTTTGGAGACTCAATGTGTATAGGCTCTTTACTACATTCAGTATTTTTGTATATACTCTCTATTATATCTGTATTAGACATCTCCTTTCACATACTGGATATGGACTCTTCCATCTGTATTCTATGTTGTCTCTTTATTGTATTTTGTATGTTAATACTTTATGTATCTAATGTTACTATATGTTGTTCAGCACGTTTGATGCTTTCTCTTAGCCAGGTCGCCGTTGCAAATAAAAATGTGTTCTCAATCGGCATACCTGGTTAAATAAAGTTTAAATATAAAATGTACATTTAAAAAGAAGACTGAACTGACATATTGAAGTCGTCAGTCTCATGACATCTTACTATCCCAGTGTGTAAGCAGAGTTGCACTGATGTATGACATATTTTTAATACTGTTTGCCTGCTTTGTATTATTTGGTAAGAAGTTAAGTGAAGACACATTGTCAGTTCAGAATTGACCACAGCCCTCTGTGTGTGTGTCTGTGTCTGTGTGTGTGTCTGTGTCTGTGTCTGTGTCTGTGTGTGCGCTCAGATGACCTAGTGGAGGCGTACAAAACTCTGAGGCAAGTTTTGATGGAGTATCTTGGAGAGGAGGAGTTGGATGGAGTGGACCGGAGCAATGCAGCCACCCCAGACAACATCTCCACAGGTCAGTGTCTAGTACCACAGCCACCCAAGACAACATCTCCACAGGTCAGTGTCTAGTACCACAGCCACCCAAGACAACATCTCCACAGGTCAGTGTCTAGTACCACAGCCACCCCAGACAGCATCTCCACAGGTCAGTGTCTAGTACCACAGCCACCCCAGACAACATCTCCACAGGTCAGTGTCTAGTACCACAGCCACCCCAGACAGCATCTCCACAGGTCAATGTCCTTGTGTGTGTGTGTGTGTGTGTGTTGCGATTCTATGTCTGGTCACTACAGTAATGTATTTGTGATAAAGGTCATGTTAAGGTGTCGGTGTCTGTGACAGGGTTGTCAAGTAACTGCTTGGTGGACGAGGCGCTTCACAGTCCTGTCACCAGACTGGAAACAGGCTTTATATCTCCCTCCGTTACAGAGACAGACCCCCCAGACCTCAGCCGCCTCCAGCCCCAACTCAACCCACAAAATACCTCTGTTGTGAGTCCCTCACACACACACACACACTCACACACACAGACACAGATACATTATAGTGCCTGGCAGAAGGACAAGAGGTCTGATGGATGTGATGGACAGTCCTCATAAGCACAACAGACCTC
>JACXGJ010002980.1:0-58776 GCA_016801105.1 Esox niger
TCTGTGTGTGTGTGTGTGTGTGTGTGTGTGTGTGTGTGTGTGTGTCTCTGTGTGTGTGAGTCTAGTCCTCAGAGTGTGTGGAGGCAGCAGAGAGCCTTGCTGAACAGTGTAGAGAGAACCTGGAGCTTCACCCCTGCAAGGAGATCTTTAGTGACTGTCGCAAGTAAGGGAATCAGTCTTTGGTCTCAGACCTACTTACCAAATTGTATCTTCTAATTAGGAACCTAGTTGTCCCTTATGTTATATTTGACATGCTGTACCCAACACAATGTCATTTCTTTAGCAAGGTGCTGGAAAGGGAATTTGATTTAAGATGCAGTCTGGTTGAGTGACTTTCATTTTAAATCAGAATAATTTTAAATGGTCTATATACTTGTACATGTACAAGTATACAAACCAGTATTTTGTAGACGAGCCTTTGGCAGCTATCACAACTTCAGGATTTCTTGGGTATGCCACTACCAACTTTGGAAATCTAGATTTGTGTTTCTTCCATTCTTGTAGAATGGACGAAAGCTCTTTCAGATTGGATGGGAAGCATATGTGAACTGCGATCTTCAGGTCTTCCCACAGATGTTCAATGGGGTTGATGTCCGGGCTTTGGCTGAGCTATTCAAGGACATTCACAGACTTACCCAGAGCATTGTCTTGGCTGTGTGCTTTGGGTCATTGACCTTTCTTTTTTAAGCCACTACAGTGTGGCTTGGCTGTATGTTTGGGGTCATTGTCCTGCTGGAATCTTCTCCCAAATCCCAGGTCTCCTGTAGACTTCAGGTTTTCATCTAGGATATTTATGTACTTTGCTGTCAAATGGAGGTGTATACTTCTGAGAGCTGTTTTGGCCAGCCTGCTCCAGGTAGATTCTTGGTGCCTGCAAATGTCTTCCATTCCCCAACTGGGCACTCTAAATGCCTTAGCAAATATTTTACAATCTTTCACAATTCTATGCCTCTCTCAGAGGTCTGTGGGAGTTCCTTGAACTTTGCTTGGTTTTTGCACTGAAATACCTGTGACATGTGGGACCTTATACAGATGTGACTTTCTAAATCATGTCCAAACAATTGAGTTTGCAACAGGTGGACTCCTAGAGACTTGCAAAAATGTTTTATGGAAACTGGATGCATTTGATCTTAATTTGGTCTTTCATGGCAAATGGTTTGAATGAGATATTTCTGTATTTTTGGTTCTGTAAATTGGCACACATTTCTAAAAAGTGTTTTTCCCTTATCTGTGTTGGGATACTGTATGTCATTGATTGAAAGAAAGCTAATTCAATCCATTATAAATTAAGTCTATAGCACAACAGTGTGGAGGAATTGAAATGGTCTGAACATGTTCTGAAGCTGCTGTTTTTCATGCAAATCAGCATGAGCACCAGACATTTTCCATCTGTACACAAACAAAGTATTTAGGTCAGATCAGATAGTGAGAAGCGCCTGTTGGTGTACCAGGTGTAGACTGGCTGTATACAAAAGCCAACAGAGTTGGCTAAAGCACAAAGACACAGGACCCTTATGCTGGGTGTCTACCACGCAACCTGAAGTTGTGTTCTCTTTTCATGGGATTTAACCTTTAACCTATGGTCTCAGGACTTTAACCTGTTGTCAGTGGGTTTTAACTTTCAACCCACTGTCTCGGCACTATAACATTTAACCTATTGTCTCAGTGCTCCTAACCTTGTTGTCGGAGGGTGTTAACCTTCAAACCACTGTCTCAGGGCGTTAACCTTTTGCTTGTTCTAGAACTAAAAATGTTAACCTGTTGCATCAAGGCTTTAACCTTTTAACCCACTGTCTGTCATCTTAGGCCTTTAACCTTTATCTATTCTCTGGACTTTCCCCTTAACCTTTAACCCATAGTTTCTGGACATTTACCTACTTTTTGTTGACACAGGGCTCTCCATGACTACCTGAAAGGAGCGCCATTCTCTGACTACCAGAACAGCATGTACTTTGACCGTTTCCTACAGTGGAAGATGCTGGAGAGGTGAGTGGTGCCTAGATGCACCTTTTGCTTTGAACAGCATTACTGATTGGCTAACGCAGCAGCAGCCTTGTACCCAGGCTAGTCTGAATATGTTTTGTATACCATTATTAAGCTATACGTTAACTGTCGATGTGTTTCCAGGCAACCCATAACTAAAGATACGTTTCGACAGTACAGAGTACTTGGAAAGGGTGGCTTTGGAGAGGTAAGGCACATTTTTCCATTTAGAGAATGAGAACATTTTGTGAGATTAACTGGTTGATTATACACCTAATGCTGAGTGTCCTGTCAGGTGTGTGCCTGCCAGGTGAGGGCCACCGGGAAGATGTACGCTTGCAAGAAGTTGGAGAAGAAGCGAATCAAGAAAAGGAAAGGAGAAGCCATGGCCCTCAACGAGAAGCAGATACTAGAGAAGGTCAACAGCAGATTTGTTGTGAGTCTATTAGTTGGATTCGTGACCAAACACAACACAGACGCACACTTTCATGTCTCAAGTGTTGCGTCTGAAATTAAATCATGTGCAAAACGAGTGCTGTTGTTTTTCTTTATCTTTCCTTGTTTCTTTCTCTCTCGCGCGCACATGCACTTTCATCTGCACTGTCACATCAGATCTCCACTGTGTCTCTGTACCCCTCACTAGGTGAGTTTAGCTTATGCCTATGAGACCAAGGATGCTCTGTGTCTGGTGTTGACATTAATGAATGGAGGCGATCTGAAGTTCCACATCTACAGCATGGGTACTCCGGGCTTTGAAAAGGACCGAGTCCAGTTTTACGCTGCCCAGATCTGCTGCGGCCTGGACCACTTACACCAAGAATCCATTGTTTACAGGTGACAAAAAAAAAATATTGTATTTCCTAGCACCACTCACAGCCTTTAACAGTTCTACAGACAGGCGACAATATAAAGGAAAAACCGACAGAAAGTGTCTCTCAGTAAGGTGTTGGGCCACCATTAAATGAGAGAACGGCTTCAGTGCGCATTGGCATCGATACTATGAGACTTGGTATCGGTAATCTGCTCGAAGGATGGATCACCATTCTTCCAAAACGTTATCCCGCATTTGGTGATTGGATGATGTTCATGGGGAGTCATAACATGTTGGTCAAAAAAGATCTCCCAGAGGTGTTGGGTGGAGATCTGGTGACTGCAAAGGCCATAGCGTATGATTCACATCATAATCATCCTCATCGAACATTTAATTGACCCTTAATTCCCTGTGGATGATAGCTTTGTCATCCTTGAAGAAACCCACTAATGAACCCGCTTTCAAAATTACTGAAATACTTCCCTCTTGCCATATTGATCCAAAAACTGGGCCTGTTAACACATTTCTGCCACAGTGCACGATAGAATGTTAAATGCTTAATTTTTTCATGCAGTACACCTGTATAGAAGCATTTGTGTTTGTTCTTCCACTCATTTATCAAGGTGTTTCCCTTAATTTGTCACCCGTCTGTATGTTCGGTTTGCAGCTGCTATAGTAATATTCAGGGATGGCACATTTCATCACAATGCTGTTTGGAACGTAAAATGAGAATTCTACACAATCTATCCTCAGATTTGATCTAAAGTGCATTACTGAGGCTGGGAAACTTGATACATCTCTAAAGCAGACAATTTGTAGCTAAATCTTTTGTCATCATGCTGATGTCTCCAAATTGATTTTGGATGCAGTATTTCCAAGCCCTAATAGTATAATTTAGACAAAACTGTAATTAGCCCCTGTTTAGTCATTTAACCTCATTCAACTTCTGGTCATCAATATCCCTTCTGTGTCTATAGAATGTTAGTGACCATGGCAACCACGCATTCGAGGAAATCCAGGAATAGGTGTAGAAAAAATAAGTCTGAGCTACTCCCACTTACAGAAACATTTGCTGAATGTAATTTGCTAGGTACCAATTCCTGCAGAGATCACGTGACAGTCTCAATGTCAATGCTCCAAATTAACTGTGCTTTCTGAACTTTTATTCAGGGATTTAAAACCAGAGAATATTCTGTTAGACGATAATGGTGAGTTGAACTTGTTCCTACTCTACAGTTGGTAGCTAAACTACTGGGATAGTGTTTTGGGCTCTGTGAGTCTCTCGGTTGAATAAACCTGATTTTTGACCCTGATGTTTCTGCCCCTGGGCTGTAGGACACATCCGGATATCAGATCTAGGTCTGGCCATCAAAGTGCCTGAAGGAGAACCCATACGTGGCAGGGTGGGAACAGTAGGTTACATGGGTAAGACAATGACAATGCATCACAATACAATACTTATAGGATATAATTGTCAGGCAGAAACACGTACACTTAAATACCATGTAACATGAAACACAATGGTAAATGTCTTCGAAAAAAGTATTTTGGGTGCCAAGTTTCAGAAACGGTGTGAAATGCTATCTTTTCGAGGAGGATCTGGAGTAACTCCAAAGCCCTGTCCCCCTCAGAACCGTTGTGAATAAACGCTTGCATTTTCTAGTATCCTTGACTTTGTCTTCCATTCCACCGCTGACTGTGCTGATTGCTATATGGTTGAGGCTGTACGTACCACTACTGTGTTGAGTGCTTGTTAAAAAGAACACCAACTAGAAATCAGTCTGGATGCAAGCATCTGCTATGTGACCGAAGTGTCTCGTGTTGCGTGTTTGTGCAGCTCCTGAGGTGATCAACAACGAGCGCTACGGGATGAGTCCAGACTGGTGGGGGCTGGGATGTCTCATCTACGAGATGACCGCCGGGCGCTCACCTTTCCGGGCGCGCAAAGAGCGAGTGAAGAGGGAGGAGGTGGAGAAGAGGGTGCAGGAGGAAGAGGAAGAGTACAGCGACAAGTTCACAGAGGACACAGAGGCCATCTGTAGGGCGGTGAGAGTCCATCCTCTGACACCATATTGGGTGGATCACCCGAGTCGCCAAGCTCATTTTAAACAAGCGATTGGTTAACATGGCTGACTGACTGGAATCGCCTTCTTGGTCTTTTCCTGTGTCTCTCTCTTTCTCTTTCTCTCTCCCCTCATTCCAGCTGTTGACCAAAAACCCGAAGCAGAGGCTCGGCTGTACAGCAGAGGGGTCAGCAGCGGTGAAGGCTCATTGCTTCTTCAAGAACATCAACTTTAAGAGACTTGAAGCTGGCATCCAGGAGCCCTCCTTTGTACCTGACGTGAGTAGAAGAAAGTCCTGGAGGTGTTTAAAAGATTCAACCACAGTAGGGCAAACACAAAACTACTGTTGGGGGGGTTAGCATTAGGGAAAAGTATCAGAATGTGAGAAAAGAGTGTCTGCTAAATTATGTAAATTTACTACCCCTCCAAAATGTTTTATTTGGTGTTATTATGTCTGTCCACAGAGAGAAAAGTTTTGCAGTCACTTTCTAATGAATGGTATTCCTGTTCCAGATAGCGGCTTTAAAATGGAAACCAGGTTTTTTATTCTGTTAATTGTGGATGTGTGATCTGACTCAATAATTTTATCTTCTCTGTGTATTTCCTTCTCTCAGCCACGGGCAGTGTACTGTAAAGATGTATTGGACATCGAGCAGTTCTCTACAGTCAAGGGAGTAAATCTGGACCAAACCGACAATGACTTCTACTTCAAATTTGCTACAGGTTGCGTGTCCATCCCATGGCAGCACGAGGTGGGTGAACTAACTGGCACGTCTGTCCCTCTACTCAGAGGTTGTCTGCAAGGTAATCTGGAGGACGGAACTATCTGTGGGCTTGACACCCACTAGGATATTGTGCTTTCTTTACACCAACTAAAACATCCTGAGTCTCTTCTTTTCTCACTCTCTTTGTCTGCTGCCCCCTTTCTCCATGCAGATGATAGACACTGAGTGTTTCAGTGATTTGAACGTGTTCGGGCCACATGGGACCAGATCCCCAGATCTAGATTGGATGACACCACCCGAGCCTCCCCGGCGCAGCTTGCTGGACCGGATTCTCAGGAGACATGTGAGGGCATGTACCGTACTGTTAAATCAACACACTGATTCATGGACCACACTAACTATGTCTCTCTGTCTGCCCCCGCTCTGTCTGCCCCCGCTCTCTCTGTCTCGGTTTGTCTGTCCCTCTATCTCCCGCCTCTTTCCAGCATCCTGAGGTGTCCATCGCCAACAGTCGTGTGTCTTCCTGTAGTGTGAACTCTGTGGACTCCATGTCAAACTCTGCTCCCTAGTGGCCACGGCCCTGTGTGGCGCCATACAGACAGAGCAGTCTGTAGGATCTCCTCACTGCTGATTGGTTTACATCCGGCCTGACCAGCTGTCAGTCATCCGGAGGCATCCCACCCAAGCCCATGGTCAATCTAGGGGAAATGTTGACCCAGACCCGGACTTGTGACTCATGGGGAATCATTAGGGGGATGTTCAATGATGCAAAGACATTTTTTTGAAGAATGATGCTCAGACACTTCACTTCCCTCAGGATCGATGGAGTATAGAAGTGCGACTGACGTTGATGATAAATAAGAAGTAAAAGCAAAGCTAATTCAGGGGATCCACTGTCTAAGAGAATGATCACCATAAATACAACATGGGGTCTTTGTTCAAATGTTTTTTTTAAGAAATCTAAATTCATTGCATAAATACACATTCACACCCACACTCGTACCCTGTATTTTTTCATCTGTCCATACCTCTTTTTCTCAAAATGTTTCCCTTTCTGCCTCTCTCCTTTATTTTCCAGCTCCACTCCTATAATCAAATAACAACATCACCAACCTCCAAACACAATGTGCATATTGCCTTGTATACCCTCAGGCCAAAGATATAGTTAAGTAGTGTATGGGTTATTGTTGCCATATCCTCTTTGTGGAGGATGTAGGGTTGCCTGGTCTTTATGCAATCACAGATTAAAGTTGAGTCTGCAACTTTGTAACATCAGTCTCAGTTAATATTTTTTTGTACCATTGACATGTGTGTGAGACCTGACAAGTGTATTGGAATATCCTCAAACACTACTGTGCAGTCAGGATTTTAACCACAGCATCTGTCCTGTTATCTACACTTGTCCCCAAAGTGTGCACCCCTGTCTCCAAACTGAACGTTAGTAAAAGGAGTTGTCAAACCAGTAGCGCAACATTTATACACCAGTGGAGATGTGTTAACGGTCAGTATGTTTTTGTTTTACTTCAGAGATTAAAATAATACTACTGTGATGTAGCTTTTGTTATCTAATGAGCCAGTTTTGTGTTTGTGTTGCCATCGTGACAATGGATGTATCTCAATATTCTCAAAGGGCGCTATTCTGTTGTCGTCTCTTTTGTCTTTACTAATCCCAAGCAACGGTTAGAATTCCTGGCAAGTGCAAGGTTTACATCTACAGGGATTTGGATTTTAGTGGAGATAAAGTCCAGTGGAGATAAAGTGGCCTGGCATGCCTGAGGTCTGGTTGGGGAAGGGACCTCACATCACAGTATAAAGAGTTGCCTTAAATCCTGATTGGAACCGTGCAAAGAATGGCTTTGGTTTGAAGTTAGAAATATGCTGACCTGATCTCCCAGGTTTCAAACCTGAATGTTTGTCTTTTTGTCTAATTTTCTGTTTCTTCATGACATCTATACACAAACACTGTATTTGGATGGTAATGAGGTTAGGACGTGCGGAGAGGGTGAAAGGATAAAAAAGATGAGGGCTGTGATTGTAGATAACATTTCTGATTCTACAGTCCAATCTACAGTTTTTTAATTTAGTCAAGCAATGAGAACTCATAGTTTGGCTCTTAACTGAATAATTTAAGATTTCTGATCATCTGTACAGTACCAAATTATGCCTTTTAGTAATTTGAAAAACATTTCTGTTCACATTAAAAAGTAATGAAATGTATAAAAGCATATTTTATAGTACCTGCACATTTAAAAGGTTAATATTTGGACACATTTTGTTGAAGTGCGTTAACATAGTGAAAGGTTTAGGGTTTATTAAGGTTGAGTATTCCATTCTACCTTGCACAGACAGACCACATAAAATTAGTTGGAATGAAACCAGGTGAGTGGACTGATGTCATTCGCTGGATAAGTAAACCCATCAAGTTTGGTGGGCATTTCCAATTAACCTTCTGACCGTACAATAAATTCATTAATGTTATGGTATGTGTTTGTCATTTCAAAATATGCATGTTTTTTGATAAATTACTTACTGATTGTTTAATTGCCTCTTGCAATATTTTTCTAGGGCTGCAAAGAGTTTCTTATACTTTTGTATACTGCATATGTATCCAATCACACGTATTATTGCATGTGTTCCATTATTTGACCATCTGTTTACCACGCCAGTCATAAACACGGTACCTGATCTCATCAATAAAAGTCCAGTAGTCATAGTTGGGTTTTAGTCCAGAGTTTCTGGAGAGACAAATCCCCATCCTTAATAAGACCATCTAGGTTGATGGTTACAGTCTCAAGAGAATCAAACATATGTCTGCATCAACATACATGAATGAGTGAACACATTATGACCACTCACAGGTGAAATGAAGGACATTGATCCTTTCCCAACAAGGGCAGATGTCAAGGGCATTTCTTGTAGTCAACGTGTTGGATGCAGGAGAAATTTGGCAGGAGTTAGGACCTGAGCGACTTTCACAAGGGCTGCATTGTTATGGCCAGACAACTGGGTCAGAGAATCTCTGATAGGACAAAACTTGTGGGGTGCTTCCGGTCAGCAGTGGTGAGAACATGCTGACAGTGGTCCACAAACTGGCCGATGGTGTTCAGCACCCAATGCTCAGAGATGCGCGAGGGCACTGAAGGTTATCCTGACTGGTCCAAACTGACAAAATGTCTGCAGTGGCACAAGTCAAAAAATGTTAATGATAATTACGGGAGGTATGTGTTGCAACACACAGTGCATTGCACTCTGCTGTGTATGGGGCTGCGTAGCCCCACATTGGTCAGAGCGCCCATGATGACCCCTGTCCACTGTAGAAAGCGCAAACAATGGGCTTGCAAGTGTCAGAACAGGAACTTGAAGCAGTAGAAAAAGGTTTCTTTTTACACCGCATGGATGGCTGAGTACGTGTGTGTCGTTTACTTTGGGAAGTGATGGCACCAGAATGCACTGTGGAAAGATGACAAGCCGTTGGAGGGAGTGTGATGCTCTGGGATATATTCTGCTGGGAAACCCTGGGTCCAGGCATTCAAGTGGATGTCAATTAGCCACCTACCTAAACTTCACGGCAATGGTATTATTTGGTGGCAGTGGCCTCTTTCAACACGATAGTGTAGGGCACAATGGTTTGAGGAACATGATGAAGAGTTCAAGGAAGCACCCTGGCCTCCAAATTCCCCAGATGTCAGTCCGATTCAGCACCTTTGGGCTGTGCTGGACCAACATCCACGGTAATCCTACCTCGCAACTTACAGGACTTTAAGGATCTGCTGCTTATGTTTTGGCGCCAGATCCTACAGGATACCTTCAGGGATCTTATAGAGTCCATGCCTTGGTGGGTCTGCACTGTTTTGAAGGCACGCAGAGGACCAACAACATATTAAGCAGATGGCCATAATGTTTTGGCTTGTCAGTGTACATTGACATATTTGTTTGCAAACCATATATTTAAATGTAATGATTAGGTCAAATCTTCACTGCTAGCAACTAAGGAATAAAATGTTGTGGCAGTAAAGCACAATCCCTCAGAGTAGTAGCCAATGTGGATTACCTTTGATTAAGACAAGTTGTGCATAATTTTCCCATTTATGAGCGATTTTTCTAAATAAAAACAGGCGAAGAAAAGTGTTCTATACTATAAGTGGTTCTGAAATTCTTAGGTTTCGTCAAGAAGATAATGTTTGGCAAGACTCCCTTGTAATACTGGACTCTGACACTGCCTTGCAAATTATGCTAAGAAAGTTCTCAGTTTATTAGATATGCATGTCTACCTCGGAAGCTGATTTATTTTTGGGACTTGCTGATATACCTGTATTTCAGTTGCACGTGCCACCTTGCACCTTCAATTTGCCTGTATTGCACATTTTGAATTGACAATGTACTTGCATTTTGTTTTGCATAGTCAGAATTTTAATTTGTACTTGCGTTTGCCTCATTGCAACTATTATTTTCCCACTTGTACATACATATATACTTAATACTTGTACATTTTCATCCCTCCCTTATTTGCCTTCATTGCTCATTTTGATTTGCCATGTGCCCTCTATTTGCCCTCATTGCAGATCTATACATTCCACTTGAAACACACTATACTCGATACTTATAACTGTCTTGCCTTCTATTTGCACTTCTGGTTAGATGCTAACTGCATTTGATTGTACTGTTCAATGACAATAAAATTTAATCTAAACCTGGAAACATGTCAAATTCCCTCTTCCTTGTGGAATGTCTGATACCATATCATACAGTATCTTAATTCTCTCATTTCATAATCAAGCAATGATGCATAGGAAGCCATGCTATATCTAGTGATAATATTGGTCTTGGTTGTTATAGTGGAGTTGGATGTGTGTGCAAAGCTTACTTGGCTGCTAAAGAACATAAACATGCCAGATAATACTGTTTGGAGAAGGTCAGTGAAATGTCCATAATGCTGCCCAAGGAACACTTGTTTGGTCAAAGCCCATTACATTATGTGATCTGCTGTGATATTAACATTTTCATCTACTACCTGTATTTTTGTATATATTTGTGAGTATATACAGTGTATAAAGCAAACTGAAATCTTTGAGGGGGAAAAATTAAAAATAAAAACCTTACAATGACCTTGTAGCATATGTGTGCACACCCTTTTATAACTGGGGATGTGGCTGTGTTCAGAATTAACCAATTACATTCAAACTCATGTTAAAATATCAATCAAATTAAGAAAATGCATTTCTTGGATCTATACCAATTTATTGTGGAGAAGGAGAACTGACCCTACTCCCCCAGCAAAATACTATAGCAACGTACAACCTTGAGGCTGTGAAAGGTGGGTCCAGTGAGACTGTGACCCTATCCGGGGGAGGCCGGGGACATGTCCAAAAATGGCAGGAAATCAATCCACCCACATTGCGAAGCATCAACCAAAGGGACACCCTCCAACCGCAACCACCCTGAATGAGTGCAGAGTATTGCCAGCAGAGTACAGCCCAATTGCACATGTGTGCAACAGAAAGAATAAAACAAGCCAGTGACTCTGCCCCCGAATGACTTAGAATGGAGGGCATCTCAATTGCGATGAGAGCGCAACTGGCAAGACAGCAAGGGTGGACAGTATCAGGCCTTTCTGGTCCCCCTGGGCCAGACTAAACATAATCATAGACAAGGCTGAAGAGATGAGTCATCAGCATAGCAGAGAAAATTGAAATTGTGATTTCGGATTACATCACCAAGAGGCAGCATACATAGTAAGAACAATAATGGGCACAGAACCGAGCCTTGAGGAACACCAAAACATTGTTTTGATTTGTCAGAGGGCATACCATACAGACATACGAACTGATATCTTTCAGATAAATACGATTTTAATCAGGCTAGAACATGTCCATGTAGCCCATTATGGGTTTCCAGTCTCTCTAAGAGAAGGGAGTGATAAATTGTGTCAAAAGCAGCACTAAGATCAAGAAGCAACAGGGTGGATGCAGAACCTTTGTTTGAGGCCATCAGAAGGTGATGCTTAATTTCAGCTATTTTAGTGAGTTTGGTACACATCCAGAAGAAAGGGAGCAATTTATTATGTTCAACATTGGTTGACCAAGCACTGGAAATAGCTCCTTAAGTAATTTTGTTGGAATCGGGTCTAGCTGACAATTTGTGGATTTAGAACTCATTACAAATTCAGTGAATGTGTTGAGCGATATGGGATCAAAAGGTTCCAGTGTCCTGTCAGTTTCCGTCCATTTGATATCCATGAACAAAATTAATGCAACCAGAAATCAGGGGAGAGACATCTTTATTCAGCATGAGACAACGATGTTAACCTTCCATTGTTCTTTCCTTTTTCTCTCCAATGAATACAAGATGAACACTGTCTTTTATGCCACATGGGAAGCGGACACATGGGAGGTGGTCAATGGTCATAACCAGCCATTACACAGTCAAATACCCTTCAATAAGAAAGGTTTATCCTACAAAAGACACTTGGTCAATGGTCAAAAGTCACATGTGCAACTCCTAGCAGGAGGTATGGACAGGATGTGTGAGTCCCATCAGTAACAGGCAACACGTCCTATCTATTGTCCTTTGTTCAGAGTTAGTCAGCACATCAGTGTTGTGTTAGGTTACTCAAGCCTATTTCCTCTCGGTCCCCATTGACCCCTGGTCAGGGAGGTTCACTACATTCTATGTTGAACTGAGATTTTGGGGACTATAATTATTTAAGGAGGTGTCCGTTATTTGTTTTTTAATGGTGATGATAATTTCATCAACGTTCATGTATTCTTTACAGCTAAAGTGAAGACCCACTTGTTGAGAGTTGCTCTTTAGTTAACTTTGCAACTGTATCGAAAAATTTTGGATTGTTTTGTTCACCTCAATCAGGTTGGCGAAATACGCTGATCGTGCAGATGCGATTGCTTTTCGGTATTTTAGTGTGCTGTCTATCCAGGTGTCTGAATACTTCCAACTTTGTGGAGTGCTACTTTCGCTCCAATTATCTGGAGACTTGCTTGAGTACTCTAAAATTTTCTGTGTACCAGGGAGCATGTTTCTTGTTGCGTATTTATTTGTTTATAGTGGTGCAACCGTATCTAAAGTATTTCGAAGTATTGAGTATAGATCATCGATTAGATTTTTTGCGGCTTTATTTAATTTGTCACTGATGAGAGAGAGTGGAAAAATATCAAGGCATCTATTTGTAGTTCGAGAATTTATAGTAAAGCTTTTGAAACTCGTTGTTTGCGGAGAAAGTGGATTTCTTGCTTTAACGGTATATGTAATAAGACAGTGATCCAATATTCCATGATATTTGGGGGACATTTTTACATCTACAATATATATTTCTCGTGACAGGGCTAAATCTAAGGTATGATTGTGGCTGTGCGTTGGACCTGAGACATGTTGGATGAAACCCATTGAATCAATTATGGTTTCATTGGCTTTTTGAAGAAGGTTGTTTGACTTTTCCATGTGAATATTGAAATCGCCAAAAATGGAAATATTTTCTGCCTTGACTACAAGGTTGGACTAGAATTCTGGATACTCGTTGAGGAACATTGTATATGGCCCGGGCGGCCTGCAAATAGTAGCTATGTTAAACGATTTATTAGCCTGGTTAACTTTTATGAGTATGAAAAAACAGTTATCTGTTTAAGAGTACATTTATATTTACTGTCATAGATATTAGCAACACCCCCTCCTTTTTGGGATGCATGGGGGATATAATCACTAGTATAGCCAGGAGAGGCCTCATTTAGGGCAGTAAATTCATGTTTCACACAAGCAACTGCTTTACTGCAACTGCCTTTGGAGCAAGGAATCTGACATTTAGGAGTCCCATTGTGAGATGCAAGGTAATACAGTCATTTATTTAGTCATTATTTGTGACCACGGTGGAGGAAGGTTTTATCTTAATAAGGTTGCTATTTTGAGCATTTCCTTGTTTAACTTTTCTCAGCCTGGAACGAGTCACAGTCGCAATAAGCAAAACTGTACTTACTCCTCTGGCTATGTTATTGACAGACTCCACTATGCTAGCAGGCTGGCTAACAGTGTGGGGGCTGTCCTGCACCCTATCTCATGGTGAGGCTATAAGAGGGAGACTTCTGTCAATGTTCTTAGATAAAAGAAGAGCAAAACTCCAGCTAGGATGGAGTCCGTCGCTCCTCAACAGATCAGCCCTGACCCTATTTCTGGGAGAGTCCCAAAAATACAGCCAGTTATCTACAAACTCTACCTCCTGCGATGGGCAGAACTCGATTTTCAGCCATCGATTGAATTGCGCAAGCCTGCTGTAGAGCTTGTTACTACCCCTAGCTGGGAGGGGGCCAGAGACAATTACTCAATACCAACACATCTTTCTAGCTAGTTCACATGCTGATGCTATGTTCTGCTTCGTAACCTCTGACTGTTTTTTCCTAACTTCGTTGGTGCCAATGTGAATAGCAATATCTTTGTACTCTCTATACTTGCCAGTTGTAGATTTCGCTAGCACCAACCCAAGATTTCCAGCTATGTCAGTGGCCCTGCCCCCCGGTAAACAGTGTACGATCGCTGGCAGATTCTATAGTCTAATACTGCGGGTAACAGGATGGCCGATTACTACATAGAAAATGCCTGTAGATCATTCCCCACCGAAGACTGCTTGGGCCTTGACATCGACTCCTGTGGGGAAAACCTGTTGAAAATCTCATTCGGCAGGGTATAAGTTAATATGAGTCAGAAGATGGGTACAAATATACCATGGAACACAGTGAAGACAGTCATCATCAAGTGGAGAAAATATGGCACAACCGAGACATTACCAACAACTGGACGTCCCTCCAAAATGTATGAAAAGACGGGAAGAAAACTGGTCAGGGAGGCTTCCAAGAGGCCTACAGCAACATTAAAGGAGCTGTAGGAATTTCTGGCATGTACTAGCTGTGTGCTACATGTGACAACAATCTCCCATATTCTTCAAATTCCAAAATGTTCTTCTTTGGGTCCACATCACCCAAAGAACACCATACCCACAGTGAAGCATTGTGGTGGCAGCATCGCTTTGGGGCTGTTTTACTTCAGCTGGAACCGGGGCTTTAGTCAGGGTGGCGAGGATTAAGAACAGTTCCAAATACCAGGCAATTTTGGCACAAATCCTTCAGGCGTACGTTAGAAAGCTGAAGATGAAGTTCACCTTTCAGCATGACAACAACCTCAAACACATCCAAATTCACAAAAGAATGGCTTCAGCAGAATAAGACTAAAGTTTTAGAATGGCCCAGCCAGAGCCCAGAACTGAATCCAATTGAACATCTATGGGGTGATCTGAAAATGTCCTCGCAATCTGACAAATTTGGAGAGCTGGCCAAATATTGCCATGTCAAGATTTGCCATGCTAATAGACTCCTACCCAAAAAGACTGAGTGCTCTAATAAAATCAAAAGGTGCTTCAACAAAGTATTAGTTTAAGGGTATGCAAACGTATGCAACCAGGTTATTGTGAGTTTTTTATTTTTCCATATCAAAGTTTTCAGTTTGTTTTTCAATTGAATTGTTCACGTTATAGGTCACATTAAAGGTGAAAAAAGTTCTTACATGTTTTATATTTGTCTCATTTTTTACATCACAAAAACCTGGCATTTTAACTGGGCTGTGTAGACTTTATATCCACTGTAAGTAGTTCACCGATATTCATCTGTATTGCAATGGCCACATTGTCCAGTGATACAGGATCTGTGTGTTCCCATTTTTAATGTGTGACCTCACTCATAATAAGGCCTAATGTATAAATAACAAAAGTCCGAAGGACAAAGGGTTGCAGGTTAAGGCGACATCACTCTCCATCTGTGATTTATGAACAGTTCTCTTTCTGTGCCATGGCTATTTTATTGACTTTTCAGTGGTGTTCTAATGCTCTAGGGATTTGAATGGCGTTGCAGTGGTCTTGAACACTGTTGACACTCTCTGGCTGGTTTGACGCACAGTCACTGGAGCAATATTGTCGTCTGATTGCTGGGTTTTGGTTGGACTCGAAGCAAGGTTATCAAAGCTTGGAAATGCTTGTGTAATAGTTTGTTTCCTCGGCATTGTGATTACACTGACAGGCATTGGCTGTGCAGTCACAGCTACAATCAGAGGTTGGACATCATTCCGAAGGTCATAGTCTTGCAGGAATGGCAGCTGACTGATTCACGTTGTATCGTCTTTGTTTATTTGCATTGTTAAGTACAGTATAGGGTGGTTTGCAGTGGATCAAGCTGAGGTCCGTGGTAGACTGTAGGCCTTGGGTGTGTAGAATCTAGTCAGTTTGACACTTGCCAGAATAGCTAATAGTTTGTAATGGCAAGAGGTGCTTGGCTATTCATAGAAACCAAGTTTAAAGAAACCATTTGGCAAAACCTTTAACAATTATTTTCCGGTAAATCAGCTACATTGTGAATAAGAATTCAAAATTACATGTAACCTGTTCTTTTCCTTTGTGATTCTATATATCTGGGCACTCCAACCCTGTTTCTAGAGAGCTGCCCTCTTTTTCATTTCAAGTGACCTGATTAAGCATATCAAGCATCTAATTTAGAATCAGATTAAGTAGATTTGGGTTGTAGCCTAAACCCAGTGTTGGCGGGCCCTGTCCTAGATGTATGTGATTGGTCAGCCTGGTCTTAGATACAATGTACAGTACATGAATAACATTTTTTTTATGCTGAGGCTGTCCATCATCCATTAACTTATGTCAGAGCACCAGACACTTCTTATCATATTGGTAATTGTGGGATCATATTTATGATGCAGAATGCTGTCTCACGTGATATCTCTCACATTCCTTTGGTTTGGCCGTGAGGGACCTTGACACTGTGAGCGGATGTGGTCCTAAAACACTGACTGACATGTGTCTGTCTGAGGGACTCTTTATCATCCTAATGTATTATATCTTGTCTGCTCATTGGAATGTGTACCACCCCACAAGTTCTGGCGTGTGTAGGTGTGTGTGTGTGTGTTGTGTAAGTTCATGTGTGCAAGTGTGAATGTGTGTTTGTGCATTTAAGCAACTATTTGTGCATTTCCTGTGTGTGTGGGGGGGGGTGTGTGTGTGTGTGTGTGTGTGTGTGTGTGTGTGTGTAGTGCAGTGGGCATGAGCACTGCATGTTATCTGACACAATGTTTATTAGAGCCTGAAGACACGTTCAACGTGTCCAAGAAGTATCCTTGGCCACAGGGTCGTCAGAATGGCGGGATGATGTGTGTGTTTATCTCCGAGGTGACAGCATCATGACCTTGCTGCACGCTTATATAGACACAAAAACAGCCACTCCAGCAGACAGAATCCAAACTCATGATCTCGCACTGGTCTTATTTGTTTTATAGTTCTAGGATTATCTAATTGTCTCGGAGAAACCCCAAAAATCTAAACGATCTTCTCAGTTTTATATCAGTTATATTTTAGCGTTTTATATTTTACTGGTGAACTAAATACTAACTTGAGACAAGATGTTGCCTGCAACTTTCAAACTGTGTGCCGGTATCTCCTACCGACATATGCGTAAGATGACAGGTTAGTGAAACGAGACAGTATATGCAAATTATTCTCTATTGGTTCATAACTATGTCACCATGATGCTGTAATTTTTACTTATAGATTCTTAGCACACAAAAAGTACTTAATAATCTCATACAAAGAAGCTGTTTTGATTAATCCTAAAATGAAAACATTTTAAAATGTGATATATTGTAGATTCCTCTACTGCTCTCATTTTTTCCTTTTCTCCCTGTCCCAGGTTTGAGGAAGAATGCAATGGTAGCTATTCACAATGAGTTGAACATGCTAGCAGGCCCCAACCCTAGCAGCTGGATCCGTCAGGTACGCCGCAGGAGCTCGCTGCCCAGTAAGTGTGCACTTTTATTGTTCATGTATTTTTTACTGAGATAGTTCAGAGATATTGCGGGGGGGCTTGAACCAGTGTCATCCCTGGCAGCTGAGGCTATATGTGTGCTGGGGTCAACTATACGACTGGACCACACAGGCAACAGAAAATAATAGTTATATTCTACTTGTTTCATTTATACATGAAAACCCGGTATAGTCCTTTTTTTTTACTTGCACTTGATCGTTAATGTTTTTTTCTATCTTTGCTGTGGTCCAGGTTCGCGGACGGAGGAGAAACAGGGTTACAATGCTGAGGAGGTGATGTATGTGAAGCAGGGAGAGGAGGCACTGCAGAAGTCTATAAGCATCCTTGGAGATCAGGATGGCTGGACCACCGAGATTGTTGCTGTGAGTATAAAAATAAACATAGAAAAGACCGGAAGGGCGATGCACTGAATTTCCCTTCACCTACTTATTGTATCAATAACAAGTTTACAGTTCTAAACATTTCAATTCTCTGCTCCTACAATCCCAGGCAAATGGAGACAAAGTGATGAGTAAGATGTTACCTGATGTGGGGAAGGTGTTCAAGCTAGAGGTGCTGCTGGACCAGTGCTCTGATAACCTCTATGGGGAGTTGGTCAATAACATGGAGCAGATGGGAGAATGGAACCCCAATGTTAAAGAGGTCAAGGTGAGGCAATTTAGGTCTTTCAATCAACTTTATTAAAATGGCATGCAATAAACATTATTTTGAATTGTCCCATGTTCAAAGATTGCATGAAGCCACTACAAGTCATGTGCCGCGGGTTGTTTATTTCAGTGTAAGATCTGGAATTGATGGGAAAAATAGGTTTTTCAGTCATTTTTCTCTCTCCCTTTTCATCCACCTCTAGATCCTCCAGAAGATTGGCCAGGAAACAATGGTGACCCACGAGGTATCTGGACCCACGCCGGGTAACGTTGTGGGCCCACGGGACTTCGTCAGTGTTCGCTGTGCCAAGCGCAGGGGTTCCACGTGCTTCCTGGCAGGCATGTCCACCCAGCATCCCAGCATGCCTGAACAGAGAGGCATTGTCAGGTGAGCTGATTCACATCCTCAAGGGATGGAAAGTATTAAGTTGCAAACGATACATAATAAACATAATACTTTGATTATTTTCATGGACTAACATGGATTTTCTTAAATATATAATTTTACGGTGAATTTGGCATATATTGGATGGAGACAGAGATCATTTGTTTTATTGAAATAGTAGAGATGGTTTTATTGAAATTGGCTTGTTTTAAGCCCAATCTTTTGTGACTTAGACAGCTGGACCACATATGGATGCTGTTAAAGGTATTGTTGACTTTTTCAGGGCGCAAAACGGACCAACATGTATAGTGATGAGGCCTAGTGTGGATGACCCCAACAAGACCAAGTTCACCTGGTTGTTAAGCATAGATTTAAAGGTAGGGATGAGGTTATTCTTAGTCTTTTAACTAGGTCTTGAATGATTCAGCTATTTCTGGTTTGATATTTAGCCTCTCCTTGAAACGTTTTTGTTATTTCCCATCTGTAAATAATGTCCCATTAGAGATTGTTTCACCTTTAGACCGAGTCAGGGAATTCTGTGAAACGTGTGGCTACAGATGACTACGATTAAAGCAATGGTCGAAGACTTGTATTCTGAGGATATTGGAATTGTCTCATTCTTTTCTCTTTGACTCTGTGTCCCTTCCTCACAGGGATGGATTCCAAAGACCATTATAAACAAAGTACTTTCCCAGACACAGGTGGACTTTGCCAACCACCTTAGGCAGAGGATGTCCGACAACAGCCTTTCCATGGAGATGGCCCCAGCTCTCTGACATGCCGTGCCCTTTGGAGCTTACCATAAATGTATGCCAATTGCATGCCACCAGATGAACAGCTGTGCTCAGTCATCTATTCCGCTTCCTGCATCCATCACAGGCATTCCTAGAGGATCAGTACCATAGGGCTAATTCAGAACTACTCTTGCATTTGAGCGTTCAGGACTGAATTTGGGGACAGTTAGATGAAACATTGTTCTTTTGAATCCTGAATTTATAAGCTGTCTCAAGTGTCTTACTCTCCTCATGGTGGAAAGGGAGAGACTAGGACAGGACATGTTTAGGACACGTTTGTGCATATGTCATATATTTGGCATTAGACCAGATGTTTCCCAATAACCCCCTTTTCAAAACATTCAAACATGCCCACAAGACTGTAGTGGTTCTACTGTGCACTATCAAAGTCACTTTTCATCCAGTCATGCAGCTGGTGACTGCATTGTCATTGTATCCTCAGTGCGGAATTTGCACTTTTATTTTAATATTGTATTTATTGTAAAACATTGTCATTGCATTACAATAGGTTAGAGTGGCTGCTCATTAAATAAACTATTTTAAAATCATTGAAGTTGTACTCATCCGCAAATAAGTAATATATTATGTTTTATTCAGAATGCTCGGAAGAACACAACAGTTGATACATTTACAGGGATAGTATATCTGTTTTCCACAGATTTTCTAAAATATTGTTGAAATGGTTTTCAAAATATTTTGACAAGCGTAGTTTATATATGAGCCTTCATTTACAATACATTGAATGCAACAGGCTGATTGTATATTTGTAATGAATTAGATAATGTAGTGGTTTAAATGTATTGTATTCATATATTTAACCATAGCAGATTCTTTTTTAAGAACATTGATGTTGAATTAACTACATATTTCATCCATAGGATCCAGATTCATGTTTGTTGTGTTAAATAGTCAAAAGGGTAGGGATTTGTAATAAGACAACTGAGAGAGACACAGATGTAAACCTGGTCAAAATGTATTTAGGCTATGGAGATGTGGAGTTTTGGTTAATATTAATATTGGGTATCATTTGAAGGGGTTAACATGGTTCATATGTATTTAGGTAATTCTGTTTTATAATGATACTATACTGGAGATTATATGTGTGGGTAGAACTGGTTTAAAGTTTGTAATTATTCAGGTTTCTACACATATTTTTCCCTGCATTCAAATGACCAGAGAGCATTTGATTTTATTAGTTCTCCACCTTTTGTGGTTGGCAAAGTAACATGACATTTTGAATTTCAATTTAGTGAACCTAATTTAAAACTAAATCTAAATGCTTCTCAGAAAGTGAGCAGGTAAAACGTTTATGTTAATTATAGTTTGCAAATTCATATAAAGGCTGTCAATGCAATATTTACCATGAACCTGTACATACAACAAATGCTATTGTATGAATTCATCAGTTTTAGCCTGCAAAATTACAATACAGATGAGTAAACACATTAGAGTAAACAATATGCCCAACAGTTGTTTAACTGTTCTGCTGACTAAATGGAATTGAGGAGTAACTTCTTTGTTGTTCACAAACAGTCTTGGCAGTTTTATCAGTTCCAGCTTGATGTTGATGCTACAGAAGCTCACCAACCCAAGCCACCTGGGATGATTAAGCACTCCTGGTTCAAGGAAGATTAGTCACAGTCCCACTATACTCCACCTTGCTATGAACTGTGTACTTCAATAGATGGCGCCAAAATGTGACAATATTGAGGCAAAGAGTTTTTCCTCAATAAGGGGCTCTGAAAAATACTAATGCATTAAAAGATGCTTGAATGATGAAGGTTGGGAGAACTTGTGTGAGTGTATGTTTTTACATAATTTGAGTCTGTAGGGAGGTATGGGGTAAATAAATAGTTTTGGGCATGACTCCATCAAGGGAAATATTATTTCTAGGTCATTATTAAACATGTGCAAGGTAATTTACATACATTTCGAGATGTTGTTTCTCCCTGGAGGTAATCAGAATTAATGTAAGCCAAAAATTACAGAATTTTCCACAGGTGGACTCAAGTTAAATTCTTGAGACATCTCAAGGGAGATCAAAGGACCCGGAATACATCTGAGATCAATTTGGAGAATCATGGCAAAGGGTCTGAATGTTTTCGATAAATTGGTGCAAATATGCATAAACATGATGGGGTAGCGTGTGATGATGATGAAAATGTACGTGGTGGTATGCTGTGATTTCTCCAAATGGAGTTTAAAACTCTAAACAGATAAAATTGCTAATAAAAAACATTGTTTGTGCTTTCATTTGGCTTATAAAAGATTGAGCACACAACTACTAGACATTTCAGCAGAAGCTCTCATTTGCAATAACCAAACCATGATGCACTCCTGAATTGAATCGGATAGAAAACACCACAATACTTGTTTCATATGCTAAAGATTACATTATTCTACTTCAGAAAATACACTGTACACATGTACACTCCCCAAAATGATATATATGCACAACAATCCAAATTCCAGAAGGAAGACAATTCCCCCTTGCCCAGAAAGACCATTCAGAAGATCATTCCCCCTTGACCATTCACTCATTGCCTTCAGAAATAAAAATCAGTTACATACAGTAATTCTATCTGAACACTGTGTTGACTATTCTGTTTTCTGTACTCTATTCACTGTATGAGTTAGCAACCTCAGGACAGTACAGGAAAATGACATGAACTTGAGATATTCTATTAAATACACTTTATTTTGAAAGAATTGAGAGGAACTTGTTGATGATGGTAAGAAATGCGTTCTTTCAGTTCCAAAAACAATACATTGTAAACCAGGTTATTTGAAAACAAATCTATACATATTGAGAAATCCATTTAAGAAGAACAATTAATGACAATGGAATTTTTAAAGCTATTCAGAATAGCCAGAGAAATGAGAATAAAGCTCTGGCCAGATCCAGATACAGGATGCTTAAGCAGAATAAACTGTTTTTAATGGCTATAACCCGAAACATATCTGAAACCCTTTGGCTCTCTTGTCTTTCTAGTTTTGATGAATTACAGAGCACCCCCTGTGACATTTGTGCTCTGTAATTCATCACAGAGCACAAATGTCACAGGGGGTGCTCTGTAATTCATCACAGAGCACCCCCTGTGACATTTGTGGTTATTGATTCATTAATTCATTAATACCTAATACCTTTCATATTAGTGTTTTCAATTAATCCCACCAGTGAGCAATGTGAAGTCAGTAGGGAAAAGTTTCATTTAACAGCCACATTGAATATAATTTTTTGTTGAGTGAGAAGTCTGGGGTTTCGTCAATATGTTTTGAGTTTTGAGAAGTGTGTTTATAGTTTTGGGAAAATGTAGTTTAATAAGGCATTTCGTTTCTGGATTTTCTTGCTTGAGTGACATTCTTTCAGCTCTGTTCATCTTTGGTAAAATTATTTTAGATAAAAAGAATACAGTCCATTCTGTCATGTGTTTACATGCCTTTAATTGTACATACTGTAATTAGTGTTTAGTATAAACAAATGGTGCTGACATTTAACTGGATTAACCATGTTAGACAATATTGATAGTTGCAGTTTTTTTAGTGGGCCTTTTTGTTACATTGATTGACATTACATTTCGTGAGATAATATAGCAATTTTTTAAGAAGTCTGTTTTGTGTAATGTAGTTTTTTAAATTGTTTTAATAGTCTTGCTGCATTTTTGTCTACAGTGTTTCTGAAAGAAAACAGAGACTGTCTTCTCCTGTTTCTCGAGGGCATGGTGCAAAAGCTAAGGAGCGCAGCAGATATAAATGTGCTGATGCTCACAGGGCTGGATCAGACACACTGTTTTTTTACAAGACATAAATGCTTTTTTGATTACCAAATGGTACCAAACTGATTGTTTTTGAAAAAGCTGCTGTACTACAGAATATTTCATTCAGAAGTCTTTTCCCAGTAATTCTAGGCAATCATTGCTGTTTTTTGTATTTTGTCATTCTTGTCTCGATTGTTGTTTGAAATGCTTGAGAGCCTTTAATAGTCAGATTTAATAGTCAGAATTTTATCCAGAAAGGTGTTGACTACATTTGATTGCACATTTAGTAACTAACTGAGCAGGTGTAGCTTTTTTCACAATTTGATGATTGAGTGTCTGTGTGTGTGTAGCTTTCAGTGTGTGCTTTGTTTTTTCACGTAGCCTTCAGTGTCTGTGTGTGTTTTGTTTGGGTAGCCTTTGTGTAAGTGTTGGCTCCATGTGGGTAGAGGAGTGGCTATGGATTGGCTATTTCCTCTGTCCCACCCCTTTGTGTAAGTCTGGTCTGAGGGGTTGTGGTGTGGTCAGAGAAAACCCATAGACTCACAGAGACATAGCTAGTTGTCACATTCAGACAGGCAGTCCTAGAGGGAATGTTGTTTAGAGATGGACATCATGGAGCTTTTCTTTGTTTGGCTTGGTGCTGCAGTTTTAGTCTTTTATGTTGTAAAAATAGTCAGCTTTGCGAAGATGTTTCATTCCGGAGTGTGGTTCCTGCAGCCAGCATCCTTCTTTACATCCATGGGAGAGTGGGCAGGTGAGCACTGTGTGTGTGTGTTTTTGGTCTTACTATACTCATGAGGACCAAATGTCCCCATGAGTATAGTAAAGACAGAAGAAATTGGACTCATGGGGACCTTTTGCCGGTCCCCATGAGGCAAAAGTCAATTTCTGGCTCAGGGTTTAGGTTTAGGGTCAATTCATTTTATAATTAGAATTGGGTTTCTTTAAGGTCCAGGCATTGTTGGCTAAGTTTAGGATAAAGGTTAGGCATTATGCCTAGGAAAGGTTTAGGCATAAATGTTACTTTGTTGAGGTTAAGGTTAGGGTTAGGGTTAGAGTGAGATTAGGGTTAGGTTAAAGTTAGGATTAGGGTAAGAGTTAAGGTTATAGTTAGGTTGAGGGTTAAGATTAAGGCAAGGGAGCATGCAATGTGTGTGTGTGTGTGTGTGTGTGTGTGTGTGTGTGTCGCTTTACTACATATCAGAGACATTTTGGTCCTCATTTTGAAAAATATATTTTTTGGGTTGATGTGTTGGGTTTAAGGTCAGGAGTTAGAATTTGTGTTAGCGTTCAGATTAGGCATAACAGATTAAGTTTAGGGTTATGAGTTAGTATTTGGTTAACTTTAGGCATTTAAGTGAAGTTATTGGGGTTGTGCTTATGGTTAGGTTGAGGTTTGGGATACGGTTAGCGTACGATTTAGGATTAGCATTACTAAAAGTAGGGTTTTTCAAAGGGCAATCCAATTTGGTGTCCCCAATTAAATAAACAAGTAAACATGTGTGTGGGTGTGTGTGTGAGCCCAGAATAAATACATATCAATCATGTGCTTGTATTTTATATTGACATTGTTGTCATATAGCCAAAGCAGTTTACAGTTATTGCATTCAAAATAGCATTTTTAAAATAAGTTACGTATTAAGAAAAGTATCCTGTAAACACACATTTAATCAGTCTACTCAGTGATTGTATGAGCCTTACTTAAATGTTCTACTTGAAACCCAGCCCTGTGGCCTCAACCCTAGGACATGCTGCCTCTTGAACTTTTGCATTGAATGGAATGAAATGTTGCAACTTGTGGTCTCACTGTTTGAACTCACTGCAAATTAAACTAGAGGACAGGGAGTTTCATCTAGACTGGTATTAAACCCCACAATATTTCCAGTTCTATTTCCAGTTCACACAGATTCCGGGAGGTCAGCAATGGTATTCAAAACAAGTTCATTTAATCATATTTCTTCTGTAGACCACATTGACATTTTCTGAATTTACCCAAATTTAATAACATTGTCTATAACGTCTATACAGTTCACAGTCTTTTAAAAAAAAATGTATTTTGCAAAATAACCGAACAGTTTATTGTACAGATATTCAATAATACATATCTTTTTAAAATGATCTTTCGAATAATATTATTCCAAACAATAACCTGCGCTCTGACTTTTTATATAATGATTATACACTTGTTTAATTACCTCTTTCATAGTTTCCCAAAAGCCCAAACTTCAAATACAAATGCTTTTGTGAATAGAGCCGGGTACATAAAAGCTGTTTTCACTTCGCAGCTAGCTATCAATGCCATTTCAATATCATGTTGATGTCATGTTGACACATATCTGGATGGGATGACCTGTGTCATCTGAAATGGTCAACACAGGGGACCATTACACTGGCTGATATCATATCCCAGGAAAAGACAGCATGATGTTTATACACTCTTTAGATCATTCATACCTAAATATATAACATACTTAACAGTAATGGCCTTCCTTTATTTACTGTACATGATAAAGTGCTTTTAGAAAGTTTTCAGACACTTCATTTTTTTGCATTATGTTAAGTAACCACCTTATTCTAAAATGGATTTAACTGATGTTTTTTCTAATCAATCTTCACACAATATATGACCAATCAAAAACATGTTTTAGAAATCCTTGGATTTTTTAAAAAGAATAACATAAATATCACATTTACCAAAGTATTCAGACCCCTTCACTCAGTGTTGAGTTGAAGAGCCTTTTTTAGTATGACGCAAAAAGCTTGGCACACCTAGCTCTACAGAGGACACCATCTCCACAACTTTAGACTCTACCCTGACACATCTGGACAAAACCAACACCTATGTGAGAATCTAATTGATAGACTTTAGCTCAGCATTCAACATGGTCATTCTGTCTAGTCTGGTCAACGAACTCCATGACCTGCGGATCAGTCCCTCTTTCCGCAACTTGACTTTGAACTTCGTAACCTACAGACCCCAGTCTGTCAGGTTAGACAACTTCACCTCCTCCACCCAAATCCTGAACACTGGTGTTCCACAAGGCTACGTGCTGAAACCCCTCCTGTACTCCCTCTTCACCCACAAATGTCTCCCTGTAAACAATTCCAACACCATCATCAAATTCGCAGATGACACCACAATAGTAGGCCTGAGCCGTGACAATGACAAGTCAGCAGTTTGAGTGCCTGGCGACATGGTGCACTGACAACAACCTGGCCCTCAATGATAAGACCATGGAGCTCATTGTGGATTACAGGAAGTCTAAGGGCTGCAGTCACACCCCAGCTGTCATCAATGGCACGTAGGTGGAGCGTGTGTCCAACTTAAAACTCCTGGATGTCCACACCTCCGAGGACCTCTCCTGGACCCTCAACACCTTAATCCTGGTCAAAAAGGCGCATCAGCACCTGTACTTTTTAAGGAGGCTGAAGAAGGCCCACCTGTCTTCCCAGATCATTGTAAACTTCTACCGCTGCAAAATCGAGAGCATTCTGCCAAACTGTGCCACCGTGTGGTTTGGCGGATGCTCCGTGGCCGGCTGGAAGGCCCTACAACGGGTGGCTAAAACCACCCAGCACATCATTGGTGCCCAGCTCCCAGTCATCATAGACCTCCAGTGCCTAGAGGTGTCTGTGTAGGGTGCACAGCCTAATCAGAGACCCTTCACATCCATGCCACAAACTGTTTGCCCTCTTACCAACAGGCAGGTGGTACATGTCTCTTCATTCCCACACCAACAGGCTCAGGAAAAGTATATTTCTAACTACTGTAACCCTGCTGAATCTGTGACCCATCACGAACCATACCCAGCCACTGCTTAGTACTTAGTACTTGAACTACTGGAATCTGACACTGTCTTGCAAATTCTGATACTTTTTCAGTTGTTACATGTACATGTCTACCTCGGGAAACTCATTGTTGCTATCCCTGAATTTCAGTTGCACATACTACTTTACACCTCCAACTTGCTTGATGCACAGTCAGAAATGCCATTTGTACTATCAATTTCCTACTTGTACATACATACAACGATCAGACATAACATTATGACCACTTACAGGTGAAGTGAAAAACAATCTGATAATCTGGTAATCATGGCAACTGTCAGTAAGTGGTATATATTAGGCAGCAAGTGAGCATTCTGTCCTCAAAGTTGATGTGTTAGAAGCAGAAAAATGGGCAAGTGTAAGGACCTGAGCGACTTGAGAAAAAAACTGATGGCTAGCTGAGTAGGTCAGAGCATTTCCAAAACTGCAGTGTTCCCAGTCTGCAGTAGTCAGTACCTATTATAAGTGGTTCAAGGAAGGCAAAGCATTGAAGTGGTGACAGGGTCCTGGCCAAGGCTCCTTGATGCACATGGGGAGCAATGGCTGGCCATGTGGTCCAATCCAACAGACAAGCTACTGTAGCAAACTGCTGAAAAAATGTATGCTGGTACAGGTAGAAAGGTGTCAGAAAACACAGTGCATTGCAGTGTGTTGCGTATGAGTCTGTGTAGTCGCAAACCAGTCAGGGTGCCCATGCTGACCTCTGTACTGCCAAAAGTGCCTACAATGGGCACGTGAGCATCAGAACTGGACCAAGAAGCAATGGATAAATGTGGCCTGGTCTGAAGAATCACATTTCCTTTTACATCACGTGGATGGCCTGGTGCGTGTATGTCTGTGTGTGGCTTAACTGGAGAACACATGGCACCAGGATGCACTATGAGAAGGAGGCAAGCTGGCGGAGGCCGTGTGATGCTCTGAGCAGTGTTCTTCTAGGAAACCTTGGGTCCTGCCATTCACGTGGATGTTCAATCAAGCATCTGTGAGATTTCCTGCCCTCTTCTATTTGTACTTATGGTTAGATTCTAACTGCATTTTGTTGTACTGTACTCGTACAGTTCAATGACAAATTTGAATCTAGTCTAAAATTTGTTCATTTTCTCACATTCCTCTCTTCAAATCCTATCAAGCTCTGTCAGGTGGGATGGGGTCGTCACTGCACAGCCTTTTTCAGATCTCTCCAGAGATATTTGATCATGTTCACATCTGGGCTCTGGCTGGGCCACTCAAAGAAATTCACAGATTTGTCCTGAAGCCACTCCTGTTGTCAGAAGGTGAACCTTTTGCCCAGTCTGAGTTTATGGACAATTCCTTCTACCTCATGGCTTGGTTTTTGCTCTGACATGCAATTGGCCATTACATACTCTGGTGTGTGCCTTTCCAAATCACATATAATCTCTTGAATTCACCACAGGAGAACTCAAATCAAGCTGTAGAAACTTCTGAAGGATGATCAGTGGAAACCTGATAAAATTTTTGTTTTATAGTACTTGGCTGGAATACTTATGTAAATGTAAATTTTCTTTTTTATTTATTAATCAATTTGCTTTCCTTGTTTTGCTTGGTCATTATAAGGAAAATATCTGTAAATTGTTAAGGACAGAAATCTATGTAATCACTTTCAGAATAGGGTAAAGTAACAAAATGTGAAAAATCTAAACAGGTCTGAATACTTTCCAAAAGCGCCGTACACCCTCTAATTCTAAACCTCTATTCTGGACCTTGAAACCAGATCCACTGCTGTTCTTGATCCTTCTGCTCAAATCAAGGACTGATTTGGATGTAGAACACCAGGTGAGTGCCATTCTCAGGTAGGACAGAAAACCAACAATACTCCAGACCTCATGGACTAAGATCTAACTGCTCATGTCCTGTTCTATGAGTGACATCTGCTGGATATACCCAGACTATCTGTAACTTATACAGACTGTTGACATACCAGGATCATTTTCCAACTGAGGTCATCAATGACAAAGGAGTGGCTAATAGTCTCTGAGTCAGTTACCTAACAGATCCTATTCTGACATAGATTTCACTGAGCCACTCCTATGGTAAATTACTTAATGTTATATGACAGGGTAAGGGACAATTAAAGCTACACAAAACAAAGTACACAAACACACACACACACACACACACACACATGATAAAGACTGCAAGGCTACAAAAACAAACTCACACACAGACCAAGTCTTCCTTTGTTCCTGAGGCAGCAGTCTCTGTATAACTTGGTTCACTTCTCTTTTGGGCTGAACTGTTCTACCTCACACAGTGTTACTAAAGCTGCGGTATTCTCTTTCCCCTATAAAGGATTAACAAAACCCAGCTTGATGGCCTCCTTTTCCAAGCTCTGGAAAAAAGATATTAGAACAGAATGTTCTGGGGCATTCTATTCCCTTACCTCCCCTTAATTTAGAGGAGTTTTTTAGGCTTATTGGTAATCACATAATCTTTCGTGTTTTGTTTCACTTGAAAGACTTTAACTTTACGGGACATTTTTTTTTCTGGGTGTGTGAGAGAATTTTAGATGTTTGTGTATTTTCAAATGTTTCTCAGGGGTTTCTGTTGCATCATGATTCTTTTAGCATCTGTTCTTGGATTGTTCTTGAATTGCTATTCGTAATAATAACACTATTCCCTTTCAAATTAAATTTCACATCATACATGCTTTTTCAATTGAACTTGAAACAAAGTTTTATACTGTCCTTTATACTGACACACTTTGTTTTATGCATGTTTGAAAATTATTTGTGAGAGCATTTTGTACTTGTATTTGGTTTTTATTTTGTTCATTTCTAAGCCTGCTAAATCATATACATACTTACAACATTAACAACATGGAGTGTCTCTCAATGCATTCACTCCCTTTGGACCTTTACAACAGTTTGAGGAAAACATTTCATGTTTATAAAATGAAATTAGCATTCATTAGAAGTTCTTGACCAAGATCAACACAAACAGATCCATAAGTCAAAGTGAAAAATTTAACATACAAATTGTTCTAAATTAACTTCAAAAAATATTTTCCTCTGTGTTGAAATTTTTGTCACTTTTGGCAGAAATTACAGATGTGAGTCTACTTGGACAGTCAACATGCACATCTGGACACAGCAAGTCTTGTCCAGTTGTCATTGGAAATTTGGTCATGCTTTGTTGGATGGGGTCCTTGGATTGGGGTTTCTTTTGCTGCATTCATTTTGCACTCAATCTTCGCAAGCAGTCCAGTTCACAGAGAAGTATCCACATAGAATGATGCTGCTATCACCAGGCTTTATTTTAAGAATAGGGTTTTGAGAATGATGAGAGGTTTTAGGCTTATGTCAAACAAAGCGCTTAGTATTTAGGAGAAACATCAATTTTGGGATGACTTGCGGTGTTAGTTTCGCTTCAAACATTGCGCTCAGCATATCTTCTTCCACTTGGTCTCAGAGTTTGCCTATTGGCTTTTTCTTTTTGACATTATCACATTAAGACATCCAGGCTATTTTACAGTATGCAAAGTGTCTCCCAGATCAGCCCATGAAGACTCTAACTCCATTAGAGTTGCATAGACTAGGTCACAATGTAGGATGGAGGCAGGACTCAAGTGCAGGAAGAACATTTAATTCATGAAAGAAAACAAACAGGAACAGTACAGACTACTTAATAAAATAACTAGAACAGAAACAAAATAAAACACAGAACCAGCACAGAACCATGTGACATTGGAGTATACCCAAAACAAAGACCAACAGGAAACAATGGGGAAGTAAGAACTTAAATAGGGTCTGTGGTGAGGGAAAAGAGTTGTGAGAAATAATGAACTAAAACAGGTGTCCGTGATGAAGCAAGGCTGGCTGCTGTGCCAGAATGTGACAGACATCTTAGTGTTCTCCCAGACTAGTGTTCTCCCTGGCTAGTTCTCCATCCAGATACTCAGTTCGAAGACATCCCATTCTCTCTATTTCTTACTAATGAATTTTACTGTGCTCTGGATGATATGCAATACGTTGAAAATTGTTATATAGCCTACCCCTGAAGGCCTCCCTGAAAAAGCCCAGGTGGACTCCATTCAACTAACAACATGACTTCTAAACACATTTGGTTGCACCACATCTCAATCACTGGGAGATTCCTTTTGAGTCACTGTGTATGCATGCCTATTTTAATACATACTGAAATGTTTCCTATTTCAGCAAGTCTTCAAACGTATTAGTTTATGTCCAAGTGTCTTTGGAGGCAGTTATACATTCTCCCCTGTTGAAGTCAAGATGTAACTGACCGATCACCAACACAAATAGATAAACAGGCCTGCCTTCTGCCTTAGATACATAGTTGCAATCAAAACAGTTCATGATGGTGGCCAGTGATATACAGACTCTGAATATCAACACAATGCTACTGTGTGTATTTCTATAAAACAATGTTATTCTATGGGAACTGCTAGAATTCCTATATAACACTAGAATTGCATTGTGTGAATTCTTATGCAGTTTTACCATATGATGGACTTGGGTATTTGTTATATTCTCATGTCATACACGAAGTGGTGTGTAGTCAGCATGGACTTCCTGCATTGTAGGAATACAGCGGTTTGTATAGTGGTTTGAAACTGAAGAAAGAGAAGCTTTTATCATTAAAAGGCACAGCAGCCAAGTTGTCTTATATTCTTTGATCTCAGTCCGGAAATGGCAATTCAGACTCATTTATTCAGGGTCATGGCTACCCAGAATTCAACACATTGACTAATTACAGTTCCGAGCTTTGACAGAACATGACTTCATGTGAACGTAACTTCATGTGAATAAACACAACTGATGTTCTCTTGTAATCTAAACACATTTAACATGTAACAAAGTGTACATTCATATATCTCACTGAATGGCAACATCTAATCTATAATTCTAAGCAAACAATTTACAATAAACTAATTATTCATTAGCAATGAAATTCATCAATAGCTATTTACACAAGAGTTCTCTTCATCCCTTGGTTTTTACATAAAACAAGAAATGTCTTATTTTCCCCTGGGCTTTCAAAATGACAGTGCCTTCAGTAATAATGGGACAGTGGAGAATGGTTTCTTATTTTTGTCTCTATACACATTTGGATTGGATGTCAAACAGTTCTATCTTTTTAAGCATAGATTCTTAGCTTTTATTTGAGAGTATTGAGTGACTGGGCGAAACAAATTGGTTTCACCTACTAACCCAACAAATAAAATAATGTCTAAATTACACACTTATGTTTAATATTTCGTTGCATATCCTTTGCATGCAATAACATCTTGGGAGCCCAACAGATACATCTTTGTCACATTCTGCCAGGTCTGTACTGCAGCCCAGTTCAGTTCCTAAGCAAAATTGGATTTCTCTTATAATCACATTGGTACATGTTACTCCTAGTCTGACCTGTCCACATACATATTCATTTAAAGGTTACACTTTAAAGACATTCAAATTTGATAGCAGTGTGCTGGATATTTGTTGAAAACAGTTTTCTACTCATGTAAACCAATAGCTACTCATCTTCACTTTCACCTAGAGGCAGGACAGAACCAAAGCTCACTCCTGAGGCACATGTCTGAACTGAAGGTCTGTTCATGTCTGGGCTCTTCACCACTGGATTATGGCACTCAGTCACCTTCAAGTTAAAGAAGGCTTTTTCATGTTTCTTCTTCCAGGCTCTTAATGGGCCGAGATGTTTGCATTAGGTCAATTAAAAGGGACAAGATGCATCAAATAGTTGGGGATGAATCTCCTGTACAAACAATATGTCCATTAAAGGATTTGGGGGAATAGGAAAATCTCTTACTGCTTGTGCTTTGTCTTTCTGTGGCTCCAAATAGCATACAAGTGAACAGAAATAGCACTTGGGGTGTCCTGGAGAATGTTAACCACTTAGCTTCTGGAGCTGAAGGCATTTACCATTATCCCTTACAAAGATACAAGGTGCAGATGTTCTGGGCCTTTGTTCAATAAAATGTAATCAAGGGACTGGCTGGATATCAATGTAAGAGAAGCATGAACTTTTCTGAAGTCCATAAAATTCTCATTGGGCCATCTTTCTCTGAGACTAGAACAAAAGTTTCTTCACTCACTGTGTGACCTTTCAACCACTGCTGGTGCCTTTATCACCACCAACTCCTCCTTGAATACTGAAAGCAACATCTCAGGAATCCAAGACATTCTCAGGCAAACCATTGTGGTGTAACAACATTTTTCTGAAAACAGGGCTTTAGGAAACTCGTTCTGCAGCTGCGGAGACAAATGTGGCAAATCCAGATCTGGGTGGATGCATTGGAAAGAGGCTGAGACATTACAAGCTGCTCTGCAGCACCCCCTTCTGTTTGATGGGCTTTCCTGATGGCAAAACTCTCCCTACACCCTTTTCATTGAGGACTAGAACATTCTGTCCTATCACCACAGGATGACTTATGCCTTTAACTTGCCCAACAGTTAAACACATGTTCTTTCCTTGTACCTTGAGATTCACCTGGGTGTTAGGATACTCATGTTCATCCCAATTTGCACAGTATGTATGCTGGGGTCTACCAATAACTAACAGGGCTGTAGCAGGAATACCTCTGATTGTGATTGAAGCTACTTGCATCCTACCCACAAACCCCACCTTGGTCTAGTCATCCCGCTTTGGACTAGCAAGCCTGGGAAACAACACCGATGACTAGCACCCCCTTTAGCTCTGAGTGTCATGAATTCCAGCAAAAAATGTCCTTCCAGTCCAGTTGTTGATTTCATATGGGATTCATATTCAACTGTAGGTTATAACAGAATGGCACAAAGTGACCCCTGTTCCAAAGTCTGCATACCCTTAGTTCTTAATACTGTGTATTGCCTCCTTTAGCATAATTGACAGCGTGCATGTTTTGTAATTCTTGCAGGTGGTGTAGCTGCCCATTCGTCTTTACAAAATGCCTGCAGGTCATGCAAAGTCTCTGGTTGTCTTGAATGAACTGCATGTTTGAGATCTCTCCAGAATACTTGGCCTTGTGCTCAGGGTCATTGTTGTGCTGGAAAGTCCAAGAGCGTCCCATGTGCAGAACAGTTCAAATTGTCTGCCAGTATTTTCTGATAACATGCTGCATTCATCTTGCCATCAATTTTCACATGGTTCCCCATGCCTTTAGAGCTAACAAACCCCCCAAACATTAGTGAGCCACCACCATGCTTCAATCAATCAAATCAATCAATCAATCAATCAAATTTATTTTATAAAGCCCTTTTTACATCAGCAGTTGTCACAAAGTGCTTTCACAAAACACCCGGCCTTAAACCCCAGGGAGCAAACAACAGTAGTGATGTACTTCAGTGGCTAGGAAAAACTCCCTAAGAGGGCCAAATTTAGGAAGAAACCTAGAGAGGAACCAGGCTCCAAGGGGTGACCAGTCCTCTTCTGGTTGTGCCGGGTGAACATATTAAGAGTCCAAATTTTAATAATTCAATGTATGTGGGCTAAGCCCAGAGTCTATTTAAACCTAGTCCAGATTGGAGGCAAAACCAGAGGGACAAGGACAGGGGGGGATCAGCAGAGTGGCAGCTTGAAATGGTCAGGTATCGTCTTGATCTGCAACACAACCCGGAGGACTTTGGACAGGGACCGCAAACGAGTCAAGCCTGGTACTCCCTAGATGTGGCTCCAGACCTCATGTCCTCCTAAGTTTAAAACGACAGAAAACAGGGAAAATTAAGACCCTACACCCCCAGCACAATAATATAGCAGCGTAAGACATTGCTGCTGAGACAGGGGGGTCCAGTGACACTGTGGCCCTATCCAGAGCTTCACAGTGGAGATGGTTTTCTTTTCACGATAGGCCTTGTTGACCCCTGTCCAAACATATCGCTAATGGTTGTGACCATACAGCTCTATTTTGGTCTGAAACTGCAGTGTGCCAGAAGCTGTGAGGCAGGTTAAGGAGTTGGGCATAATGTAACCGGGCATTTTGTGGCATTGTTAAGGCAACTTTCTGGCCACTCGACCATGCAGCTCATTTTTGTTTAAATATCTTTGTATTGGGCTCCTTAAAACAACCACACCGTCTTTTTCCAGAGCAGCCTGTATTTCTCCTGAAGATGCCTGTGGGTTTTTCCTTTGTATCCCGAACAATTCTTCTGGAAATTTTGGCAGGTTTTCTTTGTCTATCTGACCGTGGCTTGTTATCAAGAGAGCAGCAAATTTTACGCTTATTATTAAATCAACAGTACTGACAGGCATTTGTAAGGCTTTGGATATATTTTTATATCCTTTTCCATCTTTATGAAGTTACATTACCTTGTTACACAGGTCTTTTGCCAGCTCTTTTCTGCTCACCATGGCTCAGTATCTAACCTGCTCAGTGCATCCACATATGAGCTAACAAACTAATTGACTATTTGAACACAGACACTAATTGCAATTTAAAAAGCTAAAGGTGTGTGAAATGAACATTTAATTGAAATGTTAGCCTGTGTGTCAACTTGTATGTCTGTAACAAGGCCAAACATTCAAGGACATGTAAATCAGGGCCATTTGTGTGATTTCTGATATCATTATGATTTAAAACGGAGCGAAACAACTATGTGATAAAGAAAATGGCTTCATATGATCAATGTCCTTAAATTAAATAAAATATATTTTTTGCATTATGAGTCGTATTTTCCAAATCAATGCCAGAATTTCACAATTTCTGCCAGGGTATGCCAACTTATGAAAACAATGTATATGTTCAGCCTGTTGGATTGTTGTCAGGTCTGGGCGTCAAAATTCTCCTATGATCTGCACCTCTACATCTACAGCCTTCCCTGAAATCAGGACCACCAAACCCAACAGATGCGGGTGATTTGCATCTCTTGTAGCGGGAGGTGTTTTCGCCCTGCCAAGCAGAGATAAAAGATTCCAAACTCTCAGCAGTACACTGTCTACTCTGATAACTATGTTCTTTGACCCATAGTCCCACTTCAGGGGTCACTAATTGTGGTTCAGCTGGCTTTTCAGCTGGCCACAGTCATTAGTTGTAGATTAGTTGTAGATGTTTCAGATGATTATAAAGTTGTGGATGGCTTTCAAAAACCTTGGCAATACAATTTGTCAGTGGTCTCATGCCTTTTTAAGATTGCTTCCTTTACTTGATTACAGTCCACGGAGTCATCCATATCCATGGATACTTGAGCACACCTGCCTTTAGATAGGGTTATATAGGGTATTAGATGGACTGCCCAATCTATTTTTTGGCCACCTGCATGCCTCTCAAAGGTATTAAACTTCCATTGTCTGACTTTGGGATGGCAGCTCTGGTCCATACTCCAGTTTTTGCTGGTTCTATAGGTTACAACCAACCTGATCCGGAAAACACAATTACTGGCACCCCTAGAAATTCTTACAAACAAAATGTAACTGAAGCATTTTTTCCATTTCGATGTAGGTTTTTTAAGTTTGATCAGAGTGTTGAGGCAGGAACTGCCGAGCGGGAATCCATGACTGAGCAGTAATACTGTTTCACTGGGGTATAAATATACGGTGACACAATCAATATTTCCTTATTCATACATCAACATGGGAAAGATCAAAGAACTGCCCCTGGGTCATCATTGGATCTTCCAGCAAGAACATGATCCTAAACATATGTCCAAATCAACACAGAAATGGTTAACTGAACACAAAATCAAGCTTCTGTCATGGCCAGCTCAGTCCACTGACCTAAACGCCATTGAAAACCTGTGGGCTGAGTAGGGAGTGAAGAAGGGAGTGCATAAAAGAGGACCCAAGACATGGGATGATCTGGTGAGAGTAAAGTGGAATGGTCTCAGATTCCTTGCTTTCTATTCTCCAACCTTATTTCGTGTTACAGGAGAAGACTCAGTGCAGTTTAATTGTCAAAGCGAGGTTGTACAAAGTATTGAATGAAGGTGTCCCAATAATTGTGGCACACATGGTTTAGTTAGAAATGATTATTTCTTGATTTCTTTTCACAGAATAAATTTGACATTCAGCTTATTCATCAAAAGGTGATTTTTTTGGGGTGGCCCCTTAATGCCACAGCATATCTATGCATTGTGTTTGACCATGAACATATCTTGATACACAGTCTTTTCTTCAAATGGATACTTCCAGCAGGACAACGTGCCATGTCACAAAGCCTGCCTCCGCTCATGCTGTTTCCATGAACATGACTGGGACTTCAGTTCACTACAATGACCTGAAAGTCCCCAAGTCTCAAAATGTTTTGATTTTATTAGATTTCATGAAAGCGATATCACTTCTACCATCTCTCATTACTGTTGACATCTTACTAGTTGCACAATGTCATAATGGTAAAAAAGGTCATTTAGATACCATATTGGTTTATTTGGGAGGATGAATGGATGTACCAAATATTATATTTTTTGTACATTTTGATAAATAATAAAGTAATTCCATTTCTCTGGGTATTGAAGATCAATGGTCTAAGTCCTGAAGCAAAGCAGAAGAAAACCACGAGGAGCATGAAAAGAGCAAAACAAACAGTCCTGAAACTACACTCAGAGGAGAGTATCTAGGCAAACAGTGTATTATACTATGGGGAAAAAGAGATGCGGGCGAAGTTCAGTAGAATGTTCAAAGCCCCGAGAACATTCAGTTCCAGCCAAACACCACAGCTTTCAGAATATATTTTTATCTCTTTTTACACCCTTTTGTTTTCCTTTAGTGATGGATATGTGGGCTTCTGTGGTAGAGTTTGATTCTGTCTTGATTAGGGTTGTTATTCGGAACCTTGATGTTCTCTTATGTGTGTGTGTGTGTGTGTGTGTGTGTGTGTGTTTAAGATCTAACTAAATCAAATGTCCCAATGTGTATAGTAAAGCCAGAAGAAATTGGACTCATGGGGATCTTTTGCTGATCCCCATGAGGCATAAGTCCATTTCTGACTCAGGGTTTAGGGTCAAACTTACAGTAAATTTTTTTTGTTAGAATTGGGGTTTAAGGTCTAAGCATTGTTGGTTAAGTTTAGTATTAAGGTTAGGAATTACACCTAGGTAAAGTTTAGGCATAAATGTTACTTTATTGAGGTTAAGATTAGGGTTAGGTTAAGGTTAGGGTAAATGTTAAGGTTAGTGTTAGGTTTTGGGTTAAGAATAGGGCAAGGGAGCATGCAATTTCTATTTTCTGGTTCCCATGGGGTTAGCTGTACAAACTTGTGTGTGTGTATGTTTGTGTGTTCGTGTGCCTGCATCTGTGTTTTTGTGAGTCATTAAATCAACAAACATTTATGGAATGGTTCCTGAGAGTAACATATTTGAATCAAACACAAACATCAAGAAAATCCTTCTGTCCTGTTGGCTCTGATAGATGTGGTGAAACAAAAATATTTTTTATCCACAATATGTTTCTCTTCAAGAAAGCCACAGCCTCAGTGTAAAATTGTTGTAGCTATAAGGTTATAGGAACCGACCAAAAGTAAATTCTGGTCTGCAAGTACAGCAGCATTACTACAAACACTGAACAAGTTCTGAAGTCTTTTTACACTATAGATAAAACATAAAGTGAAAAATAAAATAATAATAATGTTTTGTGAGTGGATCCCAACTACCACATCCCCAAAGAGAGAATAAAACATCTGACTGCTATAACATGCATTATAGTGGACTGTCAGCAACTGTCTGAAGACTGAATCGTCACGTCAAAGGTTAAAATGAATCAGAGGGAATAAAATATCTCATATTCTCATTGATAATACTTCAAGAGAGATGTCTGAATTAACCCTGTGTATGGGTAAAGAGAAATACAGGACAGACAAACTCTAAAGACAATTCCAACTCTGACAGCAAAATAGATGAGGAAAGAGAAGAGGGTAGATCAGTCCACTCTTTTGGTGTAACCAATGGAGTTTTCAGAAGGATATTTTTGTGACTAGTGCCTTACCCTATTTTGTTGTTTTGCAGTGGTTACTGGAGGGTCAGATGGGATAGGGAGGGCTTACTCGTTTGAAGTAAGTTACCATTGCTCTCTCTTCGTCCGCACTGTACACCCAGCCTGTCCGTCACTAACATGTTTGGTTCTATCAAACCTGTGAACCTATTACTAACTCCTGCAGTTCTATAAAACATCTGTATGTATCCATAACTCCAGTGGTTCTATCATACCAGTTAATCTATTACTAACTCCTGCAGTTCTATCAAACATCTGCATTCATCCATAACTCCTGTGGAACAATCAAACCTTTGTATTTATCAATAACTCATCTGGCTCTAGCAAACCTCTGTATTTATCCATAACTCCTGTGGTTCTATAAAACCTCTGCATTCATCCATAACTCCTGTGGTTCTATCAAACCTGTTAATCTATTACAAACTCCTGTGGTTCTATCAAACCTCTATATTCATCCATAACTCCAGTGGTTCTATCAAACCTCTGTATTCATCCATAACTCCAGTGGTTCTATCAGACATCTGTATTCATCTATTACTCCAGTGGTTCTATCAGACCTCTGTATTCATCCATAACTCCTGTGGTTCTATCAAACCTCTGTATTCATCCATAACTTCAGTGGTTCTATCAAACCTCTGTATAATTCACCACTTCCTGTGGAGAACAAGGCTTGTTGTCACACTTTTAAACTGTTGTGTGTACTTCATAGCACTTATATACAGTATCTAACAAGTCTTTTGAATATTAGGAGAAACGGCAATGTGTTGGGTTGGTATCAGGACTGTAATTCTGCTGACATTGAATTCAGCTTTGATCTAACTTGATTAAATTTTAAACATTTTGTAGGAAATCAACACATGCAGATCTTGATGGGCACGTTCAGACATTTCTGTTGGCCCAGTAGACTTCATTATATGCTGAGGAATTTTGATTCACAACCAACCACTAAAACAACTATACAGCAGTTGTTAGATTGAGATTAATAAGTACTTATTAACAGACATACTGTGGGACAACCAAATCCGATCACCCCAACACACCTGTCCAAAACAAAATCTATGTGGTTCTATTCAACTTGCACAGCTAGCAGGACGTGGGCTGAACATTGTGATCCTGAGCAGAACCAAGGACAAACTGGACCGGGTGGCACTGGAGATAGGTGACCTGAACTACTGTCCTTTCTTCTTCTTTGAAGTTTAAATGTAGGTCCTACAGGATCAATGCATCTCTTGAACTCCATGTTGGCTCTTTTATAGGACAAACCACAGGCCAGAAAGTGAAAGTGATCGTTGCAGATTTCACTGAAGATGACAAGTACGAACAAATTCAGGAGAAGCTGAAAGGCCTAAACATTGGTGTATTAGGTATATAAAGCTTTAGATTTTGACAAGAGGAGCCTGGTGTCATTGAGTCTTAGCAGAACTGGTAGAACATCTGAGTATTGTTTAGACAACAGGGAGTGATATTAATCTACTGATATTAGTGAATGCTACCGGGAAGCATTAACCAATTGTCGTCTTATTCAATACGTGCAGTGAATAATGTTGGGATTCTGCCCAGTCATATTCCCAGCAAGTTCCTAGAAACCAAGGATCTGACCCAGGTGAGAAGAGACACTCCTGGTCTGCCTTTTAGCCCGTACACACACCTCACCTGTCCTCACACCTCATCTGTGCTCCCCAGCCTCTCCTCCACCCTCACCTTCTTCCTATGCTCTTTGCAATGTCATCAAATGGTTGATCCAGGAATAATGCAGTTATGACTTTAATGTAACTTAATGGGAGACAGAAGACAAAAACATAACAATTCTTTGCTTTGTTTTCCTTTCAGAGAATTACAAAAGTGATCAACTGCAATGTGAAAGCCTTGGTGAAGGTAGGTAGACGACCTGCTAATATGAAAGCCTATTAGTGGAGATTACGCATCTGTCTTGTTGTTTCTTACAAGCCTTTATCCTTTATTCCTCAGATGAGCCAAATAGTCCTGCCAGGGATGGAAAAGAGGTGTGGTTGAAGAGAGCTTTTGTCCCCTTATGGTCCCACTAGAGACCCATTAGTTAAATGACGTGGTCAGAAGTCCATGTCTTTATTTCTTTAAACTGAAATTGATCGACTCCTGCATGTTAAATGCTGGATAAACAAATGTTATTGATGAAACATGATGAAAGGAGGAGAACCTGACTGTGTAATGCCTCAACAGAGGGAAGGGAGTGATTGTGAACATCTCTTCTGGTGTTGCCTGTGTTCCCTCCCCCATGTACACCATGTACTGCGCATCAAAGGCCTGTACAGATCTGCTATCTTTTTCACTTTGAAATCGTTTCACTTAGCTTCATCTAAGTACAGCATGATCTTGTCAGTTGTACCAGATTTTCTGGAATTAATAGTTTGTCTAACAAATAGCAAAGGGATTTCAATATATCTGTCTTGCTGTGTTTGTACAGGTTTTTGTGGAGAGGTTCTCTCAAAGTCTGCAAGCTGAATATAAAGAAAAAGGAATCGTGATACAGGTGCATTCACATATTTTATGTTGATACACATTCATGGCGAGTGCGTTCAGATTATTTGTGCATTTACTGACTGAATAATAAAAGAATAGTTTGTATTTGTGATCTTATATTAGAGGAGGGATCAATCCTGCGTAAATTCACAGCTAATTTTAATTTAAAGAACCCTTAAGAGAAATTTAAATGCCATATTTCAATTATTGAATTGGAAGTTAAATTCAAATCCTGTCTTGACTACATGGAGCTGAGATCCTTCTCTACATGTCTGCTTCACTCACTCTACCTGTCTGCTTCGCTCGCTCTACCTCTCTGCTTCACTCACTCTACCTCTCGGCTTCACTCGCTCTACCTGTCTGCTTCACTCGCTCTACCTGTCTGCTTCACTTACTCTACCTGTCTCTGTGTCCCAGGCAGTGGCTCCGTTCGGGGTGTCCACCCTCATGACGGGCTACCAGAAGCCCAACCTGGTTACCATGACAGCAGAGGACTTTGTCAGGACGTCCCTGAAGTACCTGAAAGCGGGAGACAAGACATACGGCAGCATCTGCCACACAGTAATGGTAAAATATGTGTATTTGGTGCAATCGTGATGTTTGTGATAGACAACACATAGTGACAGAATACAAAACCTCTACTTAATGTTCACATTAAATTACATACAAATAGGTAGTGAGCATATAGAATTGTGTCCCAAAATATAGGCACTATTGCAATTTATTCAAAAATCTCACCATGATCTAAAAAATTAGTTTTAACTGACTGAAGGATATGGTCTCTGAAATAATTTATTTCACTGTTAATATTACAGAACCTTTGTTTTATTTCAGAATTTAATATATCCTTTAAAATCAGAAATTAAACAGAAACTACATTGACCAAGTTATTGACACACATGACTCAATATTTTGGGGCACAGCCTTTGGGCAAAACACCTTCTATCAAATGCTTCCTACAGCCTTTGATGAGCTTCCTGTCCCATGGTTTGGAATGTGCTTCAATTCTGGGTGTTTGGGTCAACTGTCCTACTGGAAGACCCATGGCCTTCAGTGGAGACCCAGCCTTCTGACATTGTGCTTCAAAATGCCTTGGTACTCTTCTGTTCTCACAAGGCCATCGAGACCTACTCCATGTCTGACTCCATGAAGGTTTGCAGTAGGCTCATTAAATTTCATATTATGTATCTTACCTCGCTTTGTTTGTCTGTGTGTGTGTGTGTGTGTGTGTACATCTTCTCTACAGGGATGGATATTACAGTCTGTTCCTCAGCAGATCATCCACAGTGAGAGAATGCAGGACTGTCTCCGGGATTATGTAAATAAAAGAGTGGGGTCATAGACAGTAGGTGTTGCCATTGACCATCCCCTGCAAAACATTCTATTAGACACATAGCCATACTGTCAGCATATCTCTTAATAATATAATACATTTGAATAAGTAACTATTTGTACAAGAGGACATTTTCACTTTATTTACCGGAGCTGTTTGATAAAAAATTTAGAAAATGTATCACATTCAGATATTATTTGTGCAAAATGGGAATGATATCTGTCAAACGTGGCCTTTTAGAACTGTATGTCTGTTTTGTATCAAACGGCTGATGAGCTGCTCTATGTATTTAATAAAAGGTCAACTGATATCATGTTTAATGTACAATTCAGAAGATACAACATTTGACCTAGTATAGTCTGTAACATCATGGAAGGACATATTGTGACCATAAGAAATGGTTTGTACTGGGTTAGTCAGTAATCTCCCAGGTCAGTTTGTGGTGGTTGTTAATGACATTTAACAGAGTACTTGATAAGGGCAAGGGGAGTGGGGAGAGTGGTTAACAGGTAGGGTCACATGTGAGGAGTCAGCATTGTTCGTTTGTATCTGCATACCAGCCTGGAAAGAAGGTAATTACGTTTGGTCAGTCTGTTGGTGGGTTGGTTGGGCACTTGGGCAGGTGGGGTTCACATTAACAGTTAATATACCATTTAAATGATGTGAATCCCACTTTTGATACCACTTAGGCCTTGACAAGGTTTCTAGGAGTTGAACTAAGGTTGCTATTTGTTAACACCCTTGTTCTGCGTTACTGTTCAAGATAGAGAGACAAAAAAGAAAGAGGGATGAGGCTAAAATTCTCACTATGTATACATATAGCAAACTGACATGGTGACAGACACACCCACATCCTTTAAAAGTAGACAGGCCTTACGATACACAGATCGCATCACAGCATTTGTTATCTCAATAATAGCCAATGTAATGGAAGAACATGTAATAAACATTTAAAATATGTTCATGTGCCAACATGTTACATGTTTTACCTGTATTTATTTTATTTTACCTTCATTTAAAAAGCCAAACTGAGAAACATCTATTTCGCCATCTAGTGGCAGATTATGGTAATCACAAGCAGTAACATGGCATGTGTCCATTACGTGTTAGAAGCATTGATTGAGTTGAGCGACAGAGTCGGAAAATTGATTTCTTCTGCCCCTTAAGAGTCTAGAGAGGACATGGATAGAAGGTAGGATAAAAGAACCGAGCATTTAATTAATTTGACAATAAAATACAGTGACCGAATAGAAACACGGATATTAACTGTCCTATAATGAAAAGTAAAAAACCCTTTTGAATTTTGGTATTGATCTTGATGTTCTAACCACTGGGGCAAAGCCAGAGGGTAGGGAATATGCCATTTAGAAATTCTTAACTATAACCTTGTTCTCCTAACCTGCTACATCTGTTTTTATAATCTGCAACATTAGCCCTGTTCATAATTAAAATTCACTCCAGAAAAATCCCCTTTTGCCATTTTTTCCACAATAAAATGTCCTGTATGGACGGCCAGGTTCCAATAAATAGATCAAACAATTGTATTGCTGGTCAGCTATTAACTCTGCAAAGTATTTTACTCTAAATCATGCCAACTCTGGATTATGGAAATTTCAGATCTGTTTCAATATTGAAGGACAGAACCTTAAAAATTTTATTAAAAAATCTAATAATATTTGCAAAATATTTGTATACAAATTTGATATATCACTTTACTTGTGGTCACTGAAATTGTTAAAATAAAAAAAGCTGAATTTATACAACCATTAAACAAACTTTAAATCCTTGAGAAAAAAATAACATTGATCAAATTATTTGTTTGCATTTTGTTATTATTTTTTATTTAATTACGTACGTTCTATTATATATCATGTTATTATTAAATATGTTATGTATCTTCATTGTACTAGCAGAGACCTTTGTTGTATATGTTGTGGAAAATACAAGGCCTTTGGAGGAATTTGTATATTGCAATAAAAAAATTAAGACTAGCTGACAAGCAGTGAGCGTGGGGAGCTTGCAAAAAGTGAGACTTTGGAGGCTTGTGATAGCGCCACCATGAGACCGACTTGAATGCCACGGCACCAGAAGTTGCGGCACTTGGCCCTTTACTACCATAAACCTTTAAGACATTTTATCTCACGGGAATTTTCAAAAAAGAAAAGAATAAGAATAATGAGCCAGAACCAACACAGTAGGGTATCACCAGTGAACTGCTGAAACCCCAAAAAATCGTCTGTTTCCTATTTCACAAGAAAATGCTATTCATACAAGTGTCTTATAATATATACACTGGGGAGAAAAAGGATTTGATACACTGCTGATTTTGCAGGTTTTCCTGCTTACAAGTATGTAGAGGTCTGAAATGTTTATCATAGGTACACTTCAACTGTGAGAGACGGAATCTAAAAAAATTATCCAGAAAATCACATAGTATGATTTTTAAGTAATTAATTTGCATTTTATTGCATGACATAAGTATTTGATACATCAGAAAAGCAGAAATTAATATTTGGTACAGAAACCTTTGTTTGCAATTACAGAGATCATATGTGTCCTGTAGTTCTTGACCAGGTTTGCACACACTGCAGCAGGCATTTTGGCCCACTCCTCCATACAGACCTTCTCCATATCCTTCAGGTTTCGGGGCTGTCGCTGGGTAATACGGACTTTCAGCTCCCTCCAAAGATTTTCTATTGGGTTCAGGTCTGGAGACTGGCTAGGCCACTCCAGGACCTTGAAATGCTTCTTACAGAGCCACTCCTTAGTTGACCTGGCTGTGTGTTTCGGATCGTTGTCATGCTGGAAGACCCAGCCACGACCCATCTTTAATGCTCTTACTGAGGGAAGGAGGTTGTTGGCCCCTCAAAACGGTGCAGTCGTCCTGTCCCCTTTGCAGAAAAGCATCATCAAAGAATGATGTTTCCACCTCCATGCTTCACGGTTGGGATGGTGTTCTTGGGGTTGCACTCATCCTTCTTCTTCCTCCAAACACGGCGAGTGGAGTTTAGACCAAAAAGCTCAATTTTTGTCTCATCAGACCCCATGACCATCTCCCATTCCTCCTCTGGATCATCCAGATGGTCATTGGCAAACTTCAGATGGGGCTTGGACATGCGGTGGCTTGAGCAGGGGGATCTTGCGTGCGCTGCAGGATTTTAATCCATGACGGCGTAGTGCAGGGGTCTCCAAACTATTCCACGGAGGGCCGTGTGTCTGCGGGTTTTTGGTTTTTCCTATGAATTGGTTCCCAGTTCACACCTACACAACCAGGTGAAGGTAGATATTAACCAATCAGTAGCCTAATTAGTCAATCAAGTACAAGGAGAGAGAGAAAACCTGCAGACAGACGGCCCTCCGTGGAATTGTTTGGAGACCCCTGGCGTAGTGTGTTGTTGCCTTCTCACCAAGCTGCTTGCCTATTGTCCTGTAGTCTATCCCAGCCTTGAGCTGGTCTACAATTTTATCCCTGATGTCCTTACACAGCTCTCTGGTCTTGGCCATTGTGGAGAGGTTGGAGTCTGTTTGATTGAGTGTGTGGACAGGTTTATTTTATACAGGTAACGAGTTCAAACAGTTGCAGTTAATACAGGTAATGAGTGGAGAACAGGAGAGCTTCTTAAAGAAAAACTAACAGGTCTGTGAGAGACGGAATTATTACTGGTTGGTAGGTGATCAAATACTTATGTCATGCAATAAAATGCAAATTAATTATTTTAAAATCATACAATGTGATTTTCTGGATTTTTGTTCTCACAAGTGAATTCCGTCTCTCACAGATTAATTGTACCTTTGATAAAATTACAGACCTCTACATGCTTTGTAAGTAGGAAAACCTGCAAAATCAGGAGTATAAAATACTTGTTCTCCCCACTGTGGCTATACACATAATCTAAGCATATTCTATGTCTAACTCAGATCCATCTAAGGGGAAACTGTTAATAGGACTGAAGAGCATGCATTTTTAACTGGAGTTGAGCTGTTGTTACAGATCAAGAGAACAGCATTGTACGTTATAATGTCGACTGTTTAGAGGTGAAAACAAGTCACCAGCAGGTTCAAGAATCAAATCCTGAGAATCTATTATTAGGATGAGATGATTAACAGAGTCAAAGCGGGCTATGTAAATTAAAGAGCCACCCATTACTGCTCGTTTTCTATTAAACAGGATTTCAATCAGGGCCTTCGGTGTTGCTGGGTTACACCCATGGCCTGCTCTGAAGCCTGATGGGATTAATCTTATAATTGGGACCGAAAATAGGGCATCTATTTTAATGTACTTGTCATGCCCTTTTCTGCTTTTTCATAGTGTTATTTTTAGACATTTACAATGAAGAGCGGTTCGGGAGCCAAATAAAACGGTCCTTTTAGGTGAACGGTGCCAGAAGAGCCAGAAGAGCCATCTCACCAAAAAGCCTCAGAATGCGTGTCACTACAGTTTCTGTGGGTAGTCCTTGCGTAAGAAACCATCAAAGGAAGCCAGTTTCGACTCCACACCAGTGAAATCACATCATAGTCAAAACGTCATTGGCAAAAAACACAACTCAATAATAAAGTAGTTATGCTGTTCTCTTTGGTGGCTGCTGCGGGTTACAAGATTACATGCGCAGATGTGGCGTGCCTTGTCATGATGTTTTCATAGCTCAGAAGGACACTACCTGTTATTTTGTGCATTTGACAATAAAAAAACTTTGAGTTGATGATTTGTGTTAATTTGTTAAATAGCTATGACTGGCTGGTTTTCCTAACGTTAGCACTGAATTTAACAAATCATGCTAGCTTTCGTCACTAATATGTAAAATTGTATCATTGTTGAACAGAACACTTAATACTTTTTTTACATGTTACGACTTTAATCATAAAATAGTTTTCCTCATTAGTTACAGAATAATTGTTTAAGATTTTTGTCATTTCAGTTTGTGTTAATGGTCCTAATCCTAATTTCGCTAATCCCAAAATAAACAAACATGTTAAATGAGAATGGACACATCTCTGTGGATGTGACGTCACAATTACATTCTGAAAAACGCCATGCTTCTCCAAATAAATTCTAGTGCACAGACAGTCTGTCATCAGAAAGCAACATTAATTCATATCAAGCCACACCAACAAGCGATTTAAGGCACCATCGTTATTTGGCTAATTTCAAGTAATATTTATATTAGGGAGTTGTATTAACATGAGCAATGTTATTTTGAAATGCTTTCTGTTTTGTTCACAGCCTAAATGTGACCAAAACCAGAGATCTGACCACAATACAATGGAGCCTCCCAGGCTGGTGGGATATCTCTACCGCAATCATAGTCATATAGGCACACCATATCCATATTTTGTTTTAACCAAACTTTCCCTGTATTTTATGGGATCTGAAGCAGGTGAACAATCTGTCGCTCCACTCCTTCGGTGATTGTGACATTCTGGTTTGTTGTGTACTATGTATTCAGGTACCTCTCTAACTGAATGTGAAGAGTAGGGCTGTAACGGTAAACGTATTCGTAACCGTATGGTACCACAGACTATTTTCAGTTGACAAATTAGTGGCAGTCACCACAGTATTCCTGCAATAACAAGAAAAAAAAGAAACACAAAACTTTGTTTGGTGAATATATTCAAGCAGACCCTTAGCATCAGTCTTGTCAGAATGGATAAACTACAAGAGCAACGTGTAAGGTTATAGCTGTGTCTATGCGCCCAAAGGGTACTCTGTGGTTGAGAAGTCAGTTTCAGACTCTTCTTATGTAATCGAACCACGTTACAAATGTCAGTAAGTTTTCACACTGTACTGAACCGTGACCCTCAAAAAGCGTTACCTACTGTGGGCTCGGTGTACCGTTGAACCCCAAGTGGAGAGTGACCAGCCCTCTGACATATAGACTGAGGATGCTGACTCACCCAAACCTCTGTATGTGCATGCAGCTGTATTTGGTATCAATGTTGATGCATCTGTTCTTTATATATAGTGTTGGTCAATGATGAAATGAAGATTGAAACATTTTTCAATTTGACCAAGCCCCTGATATTATGGAAGCTTCAATACAATTGAAGACTCCCTACCTACAGGCTCACCATGCTCGGAGGGTGACTTCCTCAATAGTGACCCTGAGGTAAGAGAGTTAGCTTTGCCTTTATATCTTGTCTTTGTTGTTACACCCATGTGAGGTGAAGGATTTCTGATGTACATGACCATACAAGGGTGAAAAAATGGTTCAGAACAGTAACCCTATTTATTACTTTCTCTTAGATTGTCTCTCTTTCTCTCTCTTGTCACCGTTGACTCTGGAGATTTCATAACACACACAAACACCAATCAACCCCTAAACACCAAAGCCTCCACATGAAGTAGTTAGAGTGCAAAGGGCAAGGCAACCATTTTGGATAACTAACCCTGCAAAACTCATAGATACCAGATAGATCAAACTTTTGATTTAACCAAATCATCCTCTGGTGTTGTGGGAGATTCAATACAAATTACTTTACATACTTATCAATAGCAGTATGTTGTTCTATGTTGTCCCAAAGTACATGTCCTGTCTATCTCCTTAGTCTGGAAGGTTGCCTCCATTGGAAATTAAACCCCTGGTGAGATCGATGACTCCACAGACTCTGAGGACTTCCCATTCCACTCCTCCCCTGACTCTGACACTTTGGTAAGATCAGATCTGAAACAGGTGAACAATCTGTCGATCCACTCCTTCGGTGATTGTGACATTCTAGTGTGTTGTGTATTATGTATTTATGTAACTCTAACTGAATGTGGAGAGTGGTGCTGTAACGGTAAACATATTCGTAACCCTATGGTCCCAGGGGCTATTTTCTCCTCCACATGAAGTAGTTAGAGTGCAAGGGGCAAGGCAACCATTTTGGATAACTAACCCTGCAAAACTCATAGACACCAGATAGATCAAACTTTTGATTTAACCAAATCATCCTCTGGTGTTGTGGGAGCTTCAATACGAACAATGACTCACTACCTATACACTCACCAATGGCAGTATATTCTAGTAGTGTAAGCCTACCTGTTTATGAGTAGCAGAAATGCGTAGCATAGTGGGGTAGTGTTACATTATTGACGAGCTAACGTATATAAGATAAAATATCAATGCTAAGGTTTCTGTAAAGGGCACTCTGCCAATGTGTAGTGCCTAACAAAATGACTTAGTCATTGTATATCGGCCATATACCACACCCCCCCATGCCTCAGTGCTCAGGGTTTAAACCATCTGGTCTAAGATGTTTATAACAATTCGCTGGGTTCTTCTGATCTGCTGACACTACAGAGTCTGGCCAGACTGGCCAATGTGCTCCTGTCACCTCATCACCCCTAACTTGGGAACACACCCCACAGGGACCTGTCCTCTGCTGTGAGGTCTCGCTGGGATATACCCCCCCCCTTCTAACCCATCACAGCCACGCTCCTCCCATCACCTCCTATCCCATTGCAGTGTCCTTCCCACAAGGCTGCAAGCCTCGCCCCAAAATGTTTAGCAAAGACAGAGAAAAACAAAGGAAAAGAGTGAAGACGGAGAAAGTGAAAGAGCAGCAGCCAGAGGAAGATGTTCATGTGAAGGACATCAAGAACAACAAACCCAGCCTGAGGAAGAGGTGAGGAGACAAACAGAAAACAGAGAAAAACTAAATTCTGTTGAACAGATATGAGAGATAATGCCTCTCTTTCGATAAACATTTCTGTGTTCTGCACTTGGGTTTACACTGCCTCGGTATGCCAGTTTTTTACAGACACATTTATTTGATCTATCAAAATGGGGACACCAAATTTGATTGCCTTAAAAAAAAATCCACCTTTTTTTATCCTAATATTTATACTACCCTAAACTCAATAACATATAAGCCTAAAATGAACCTAGCCCTAATGCAGACAATATGTTTCTGTAATAAATAGTTACAGCATGCACTGTATACTACAATCACCAGCTACTTGATCCTGTCATCAATATATCTGAAAATGCTGGCAAGTAAAATACTTTCTATTCTAGTACCAGGGTCCCGCTGTGGTTTTCCAAGGGGATGTAGGTGAGACAGACATTCCCCTGTTCCGCAATTGTTTTGTTTTGTTTGTGTTTCATATATTCCACTACTTCTCAGCTATTCAAATAAAATAAAAAAATGAAATATCTCTTACAAAACTTGAGAAACTGAAACCGAAGTAACCATACCAATGTGTTTTATAGCAATATTTCACAAATGGCTGCAGTTTAACCCACATTCCCAGCATGATGAACAAAAAGTTAGAGGATTTCATGTCTTCACAGCTATTCAAATCTGATAAAATGACTAAAATGTATCTTACCAAACTCGAGAGATTGCAAAGTTACCATAGCAATGCATTTTTTGCAATATTTTCCAAACAGCTGCGGTTTAACCCACTTTCTCGGCAAGATTGAGAAATATTATTAATATATCATATATATCATTGCTTGTCAACTAATTCAATCAGGACAAAAGTGCTAAAATGTCTAACAAAACTCGAACTACTTCAACCCGAGAAACCATATAGCAACAGGATTTTTTCCAACTTTTCAAAAATAACTCAAAAATAACAATAGAAATTACTTTCTGAACCAGATGGATTTACTTAAATGTGTTGATATCTCTCCCCTACTCAAAGCAGAAAATAAAACTTTAAAATATTTCTTACCAATAACTATAGCAATGCATTTTTTTTCCGTTTAACACACTTTCCAAACATGATAGACAGTAAGACATCTTATATATAAATATTTTCTATATTCTTCTACTTCCCTGCTATTTAAATCAGAAACAATTACTAAAATCACTTTTACCAAAATCGAGATATTGCAACTGCAGTAACCATAGCAATGCGTTTTTTAACATTATTTTCCAAACAAATGCTGTTTAACCCACAATCTCAAGTTCAGTAAGAGAGCAAGCCCCAGAAACTTTACTTGTCAAGTTCAAATCTAGTTGGTGAAAGAAGCCATTCATTTGGATCCTTAATTTCTGTATTTTTAAGATCAAATAACAATTGTTTTGAAAACTTTGTATATTGTAGGCCTATATACGCACTCCAGAATCAATCAATGCAAAACCAATCGAAATACTCATAATGACGTTTAAGAAATATGCAACTATTATTTTAACTAGTCAAAACTCATTTACAGATCTCTTACATTTCTATTTAGGATGTGTAACTCATGGCAAGCCGTTTTAACACTTATTTGCTAGACATGACTATCTGGAATTAACATGACAGATATCAACACTGTAATTTTGAATGTTCGTAATTACATTGTGACTAGTCAGAATTTTTATTCAAGATGTCCTTAAGGTCATTCTGACTAGCTAAAACTACAGTTAAAGATATCTGTAATTCAATTTTGACTAGTCAGAATTTAATTACAGATATCTGCAGTGACCTCACTGAAAACAACTCGTTACACATCCCAAATGAAAATTTAAAATATCTGTCATTAAGTTTTGATTAGTGAGTTATAATAGCTGCAGATATGAAAACGAGTGAATCGTGGAATATACCAGATACTGTATAACATAGTTTTATTGCGGCCCCCAAATGAAATCAATAAATGTCGTTGATCTAAAGAGATTCGAAATGTGGTCTTCCACTTGATAGCCACTCGATTTAATCACTACACCACGGGATTACACGTTCCAACAGTTGCTAGACACCATTGAGCATTGGATTAAAGTTTTGAGCTATTGCTACTGGCTTGTTTTAACAGTTTATTAGCCAGTAATAGGATTACAAGTATTTGCTATCTTCCTAGTTATTTTCATAAGACTTGAGCAATTGCTAGCGAGACTGAAGATGAACTTTTCCATGCCAGAAAAAGTTGCAATATAACCGTATACAGTTTTAGTTAGGCTTACTATAACGTAACTCTATCCATGTTGTAGCCAGCAAATGTGTTTGTCTATCCTGACCCAAAACGCATGCACAGAAACGTACTCCGAAAATCCACCAGAAACTGTCACAATATAACTATGAACTGTTATTTTTCAGGCTAACTACAATGTTTGATACTGAAGGTTTTAGCCAGCGAAGTTTTCGTCTATATGGAATAATTCATAATGCCTACTTCGCTTTGTCTGTGAGGAGATCCGAACACAGGACCTATAGCTTGCAGGCCCGCCTCGCTAACCACTGCGCTATTTAACAAGAGGCACAAAAGAAATAAAAACGGCATGCCATAGTAACGAGTCTAGTGGTGTTTTAAGTGAGATCATCGCTGATATCTGTAATTCAATTTTGACTAGTCAGAATGACATTACAGATATCATTAACTGTAGTTTTGACTACTCAGAATGACATTACAGATATCTTGAACCTAAATTTGATTAGTCGCAATGTAATTCTGACTAGTGTAAATTTTGGTGTTGATATCTGTCATCTTAATTGTAGCAAATATATGGCAAGCCATTTTTTTATTTGTTCGCTAGACTTGACTATCAGCAGTGACCTCACTGAAAACAACACTCGACTAGTTACACATCCCAAAAGGAAATTTAAGATATTTAGAATTTTGTTTTGACTAGTCAAAATAGTAGTTGCAGGTATCTCAAATGTCATTGTAACTATTTTGAATTGTTTTGCATGACGTTTCTCACGCAAGGCATCAGATCATATTGGCCCAGCAACGCATTACAGTGTGAGCAGCAATGGCGGTTTCAGTTGCGGATCGATCATAGAATAGTTAAAAAACTTCATGAAATAGAATGCGCTTATCATCTAGTTTGTGGTGAACAACATATATATTCTTTTTATAATCGCCTTTTTGAAGAAAGTAAAACAGCGCCTGGAGCCTTAAAAATTCTGTCAAAAACTAAGGCCTCACACAGGTCTGACATGGCGGTTAATGCTTGCCATACGGTTAGCATATGTTTGAATATAAGCTCACTCACTCCAACTCTGGACTCAATGAAAGCTCTGGACTCCAATCAAAATTCATTCAAAGATATCTATAACTTGGTCATAGATCTCTACAATTACATTACGACTGGCTGTAATTCCAGTTTCAGATATGTTCAATGTAATTCAGACTAGTCAGAATTCCAGTTCAACTGATTTATGACTAGACATGAATGGCAATAGTCATTTAAAACTGACTAGTCAAAACTGAATTACAGATATGTCCAACTGTTGTTTTGACAAGTCAGAATGACGTTATAGATATCTTGAATTGGAGTTTTGACTAGGCGAAATTATGTTGCAGATATCTGTAAGGAATGTCCAGACTAGCGAATACATGTTAAAACAGCTTGCAAGAAAAACACATTTTAAAACGGCTTGCCATACTGGATATTTCTCTATCTCTGTTACTGTTAATTCAGGCAAACACACGCAGAGATTTCACCACACACGCAAACACAAATCAACCCCTCAACAGCAGAGCCTCCACTAGAAATTGCTTGAGTGCAAGGGGCAAGGCAAGCATTTTGGATGACCAAACCTGCAAACTCATAGACACCAGCTTGACCCATCTTTTGATTTAACCAAATCATCCTCTGGTGTCATGGTAACTTCGATACAAATTAAGACTCACTACCTATACGCTCACCAATGGCAGTATATTCTGTGGTGTCCCTAATTCCCTGCTATGTTCTGTGGTGTCCCTAAGTCTGTCTCTTTAGACTGGAATTGCGCATCGGAGGAAATTGATACAGAGAAGGGAAGTATTTTCCTACAAGTACCCTAAGGACTTTTCCTGCAGCTACATTATTCACACTGACCCTAATGTAAAGAGTTGTACCGTCTGTGTCTTTGTCGTGTTATACCAATTTCGGGCAAATTGATGTCCGACAACAATGAGAACAATGATCTCTGACATTGAAGGGAATCTGTCAATGTATTTGTATTTTGCTGTAAGAAACTCAAAAAAATTATTACTTTTAGTATTCCCTTTTCTCCCCTGTTTTGCACTATCCATTCGGTGATTAAGGCTTGCTTGGGCCAGTTGATATCGAGGTGCTTGTCCTCCAAAGCACATTCAATACCGTTCTGTTTAACGTCTAGATCGTACTCACCCACGCCTCCCTGCTTCGGATGGTCATCCTCCCCGGTTTATTGACAACCGGTTGCTCGGACTGGTTGAAGTCAACACCCCATGGTCTATTCAGCTCCCCGGTCACTCCTACCCAATTCCCTCCTAATCAAAACCCATTATTACGCACACCTTTTCCTTGTATACTGCACCACTTATACCCCCATGTTTGTGTCCTCTTTGTACAGTGTTAACCCTGTTCCACCCCAGTGAGTTCTCACCTGTTTTGTTCCTGATTATCCTACATTCTGGATACGTATTGTTGGCAACAGTGCCTTATTGTTTTTTATGTAAAGTTGAGTTGGAGACCTGTTTGACATAAAAACAAAACACATCAGTGCATCTGCACCTGTTCCCTTCCTCTTACTGCTTGCCAGCATTACATTTTGGTTGTTCTCCTGCCGCTCACCTGGCCAGTAAGTCTAGACTGGCTTCCTTACAAGCCGGAGGGAGCACAATCTCCGGTCTTCTACCTTGGAGTTCACAGGCACCAATACCGCCACAAGGTGTTGCTAGTTTAATGAGGTACTCGATTATTATTAAGCCCCACAAACCTGGACGGTGCTGGCCAATTCCACGGATCACTGTGGGACTCCAGACTTGGGATAGTCATAATAGAGAATTTTCCTTCAAACCATCCAACGCTGTTCTGTTTTGAAGGAAGATGGGAGGTTAGTGAGTGCGTAATAGAGAGGCAAAAAAACAACAAAACAAAACTGACACGAAGGATCACTTTCTTCTCTTTATAAAAAAAGGCACGGCACCACATGGTCACAACAAGTAGGGACACAAGGTGTGGGTGAAAATGGAGAGATGTGTAATGGGGGAAAGATGTTAGTATATGATGGTGTCATTGTGACATTGTTTACCTTCTGGAAGACCTTGAAAGGTCCCACTAATCGGGCCCCAGCTTACGACAGGGCAGACTGAGCTGGAGGTCCCTCATTGACCCACTTATTTGTACGATTAAGGGTGCCCTAGCTTATTCACTGGTAGTTCCTAGACTGAACACGTCGACCATTGAGGATTGTTGTTTTTTAGACAAGAAATTTAATAATACATTATTAAGCTATTGCCTCAAGAACTAATGCTTTCTATCACCTCTTAAAAGTACACAATACAGGAATACACTGAAAGTGAGACAAATAGAAATACATTTTAAAACAATTAATGATATGTATCTTTCTAGTGAATTTCTGCAAATAAGATTTAATATTGACTCAAATGATTGCGATTTTTGTAAAATGGAGTTGGAAATCTGTGAACATTTGATGTTCTCTGGTGACATATCTATCTTTGGAAGGATTTTCAAAATTGGAAACTAGTTTAAAGCAACATAAGCATACTCAGCTATCTATTGGTAGCCTATTATTACTAAATGAGAGTTGATCATTACATCCGCTTATCCATTATCGGGTCGCAGGGGGCAGCAGCTCCAGCAGGGGACCCCAAACTTCCCTTAACCAAGCTACATTTGTCAGCTCTGACTGGGTGATCCCGAGGCGTTCCCAGGCCAGTGTCAAAATATAATCTCGAAACTGGGGCCATCCTTACCAAATGCCCAAACCACCTCAACCGGCTCCTTTCAAAGGAGCAGCGGCTCTACTCTGAGTTCCTCACGGATGACTGAGCTTCTCACCCTCTAAGGGAGACGCCAGCCACCCTTCTGAGAAAACTTATTTCAGCCGCTTGTACTCGCAATCTAGTTATTTTGGTCATGACCCAGCCTTCATGACCATAGTTGAGGGTAGGAAGGAAAATTGACCGGTATATTGAGAGCTTTGCCTTCCAGCTCAGTGTGGTAAAGTGAATGCAATACCGCCCCCATTTCTTTGATTCTCCGGCCAATCTCCAGCTCCATTTTCCCCTCACTCGCGAACAAGACCCCGAGATACTTGAACTCCTTCACTTGGGATAAAGCCTCATTCCCTACACGGAGGAGACACTCCATCGGTTTCTTGCTGAGAACCATGGCCTCAGATTTAGAGGTGCTAATCCTCATCCCAACTGCTTCGCACTCGGCTGCGAACCGGTCCAGTGAGTGCTGGAGGTCACACACCGATGATGCCATCGGTACCAGTTCATCTGCAAAAAGCAGCGATGAGATCCCAGCCCACTGAATTGTAAACCCTACCCACCCCAACTGCACCTCTATTTCCTGCCCATAAACGTTACAAACAGGATTGGTGACAAAGTGCAGCCCTGACGGAGGCCAACCCTCACCTGGGACGAGTCCGACTTACTACAGAGAACCTGAACACAGCTTTCACTTTGGACCTACAGGGACTGGATAGCCCTAAGAAGGGACCTCATCACCCCATACTCCCGCAGCACCTCCCGCAGTATCTCCCGGGGGATCCGGTCTTATGCCATCTCCAGATCCACAAAGCACATGTATACTGGATGGGCATATTCCCAGGCCCCCTCCAGGATCCTTGCAAGAGTAAAGAGTAAAGAATAACTGACTCCTCAAATAATTACAGTCCCCAAAATCTCAGTTGTCCTGAGAATGTCCTGAACCTTCCTAATCAAGTGTCCATGGGGACATTACAACTTTTTGATCCCGTATCACTCGACACAGTGACTAAATTTGTTATGTGTTCCAAACCAACAAATTGTCAGCTAGACCCAATTCCAACTAAATTACTCAAGGAGCTATTTTCGGTGCTAGGTCAGCCAATGTTGAACATAATAAACTGTTCCCTTTCCACTGGATGTGTACCAAATTCACTAAAGATAGCTGAAATTAAGCCTCTTTTAAAAAAATCAAATTTGGATCCTGACACTTTAAACAACTATAGGCCAATATCAAACCTCCCATTCCTCTCAAAAATCTTAGAAAAATGTGTCTCCCAAAAACTGAACGCCTTCCTGAAGACAAATAACACTTATGAAATGCTCCAGTCCGGTTTCAGACCCCATCATAGTACTGAGACTGCACTAGTGAAGGTAACAAATGACCTCCTAATGGCCTCAGACAAAGGTTCTGCATCCGTCCTGTTGCTTCTTGATCTTAGCGCTGCTTTTGACACTATTGGTCACTCCCTTTTCTTAGAGAGACTGGAAACCCATATTGGGCTACGTGGAAATGTTCAAGCCTGGTTTAAATCTTATTTATCTGAAAGATATCAGTTCGTATGTGTGGATGGTATATCCTCGGACAAAACAAAAGTGTGTTTCGGTGTTCCTCAAGGCTCGGTCCTGGGCCCTTTATTATTTTCGCTATATATGCTGCCTCTTGAAGATGTTATCCGAAATCACAATGTCAATATTCACTGCTATGCTGTTGACACACAGCTATATATTTCGAAGAAACATGGAGAAACCCCAAAATTAGCTACTCTGGAAGCATGTGTTTCAGATATTAGGAAGTGGATGACAGAGAACTTCTTGCTTTTAAACTCAAGAAAAACAGAAATGCTCATTTTAGGACCCAAGAGCCAGGTGGGCTCTCATCGCCACTGGGATGCCCTCCCTCCAATGCCATTCGGGGGCGGAGTCACTGGCTTGTAGTTGTCCCTCTGTTGCACACTGGTGCATTGGGGTGTGCTCTGCTGTAAATGCTCGGCCCTCATTCAGGATGATTGCGGTTGGTGTCCCTCTGGTTGATGCTTGGCAATGTGAGTGGATTGATTTCCTGCCTGTTGGGCCCTGTCCGGGGCCTCCTCCGGATAGGGCCACAGTGTCACTGGACACCCCTGTCTCAGCCCCAACGTCTTACGCTGCTATATTATTGTGCTCGGGGAGTAGGGTCAGTCAGTTCTCCTTTTCCACTATAAATCCCTGTAGATCTAGTGAATGCATTTTCTAATTTTTCCCTGTTTTCTGTTGTCTTCAACTTAGGAGGACACGAGGTCCTAACCCGTACATGCGGAGTACCAGGCATGACTCGTCCCGGTCCCTGTCCAGAGTCCTCCTGGTTGTGTTGCTGATCAAGATCACAGCTGCCACTGTCCTGACCCCCCTCTCTTCCCGATTTCCCGATGTCTGTCCCTGTCCTTGACCATCTGGTTATGCCCCTCATCTAGGCTGGGTTTGAATGGACGCTGGGATTAGCCCACATGCATTGAACTATTAAAACTTGGACTCTTAATATGTTCACCCGGCACAGCCAGAAGAGGACTGGTCACCCCTCGGAGCCTGGTTCCTCTCTAGGTTT
>JACXGJ010002981.1:0-58720 GCA_016801105.1 Esox niger
TATACCTGATTGTGACATAATGTATGAAACCGTTTTCCCGTTCATTCAGTTCCCTCTCAAGTGTTCAATTCTACGACACTCATTTCTGTGTGACCTGCTGTCAACACACATTATTTATCATGCCGCTCACACCACATGCAAGAGCATACAGCATACACCCAAACACACACACACACATACACGCACACACACACACACACACACAGAATCATATAATAATCATATCTTTATGGGTCTACCTTCTGTTCTTCTCAATAGCCACAATACACTACTAGCCATTCTTTTCAGTTCACACAGCAGCTTGGTAAACTTGCATTGAATACAGGAAGGTTAAATATGGATTATGAATGTGTCTTTCTTTGATCATGGAAGGTCCTGCTTTGAAGCAAGCTTTCGAATGAGAATGGTAGAATTGAGGAAGAGAGTTAAATTACAGAACATTGTGTTAATAGAATAGTCACTGCAGGTTTAGTAATTAGTGAATATTATTTAGTTATTTGTTTCATTACATAATTATATGAGTCACATTCAAATGGTTCACATGAAAAATGAAAAAAATAACAAAGAACTTTCAAATCAATAGACTGAACGGACAGTTCCCTCCCATTTTCATTTGCAACAGTTGAGTCTTTCTTTTTGTGTTATAACAACTGTTTCTTTTCAACTACAAACCAATGTTTGTGTCTTTTCTCCCTCAGTGAGTTTCCTAGTCTCCACACAAAAGCCATGAATGAACTGAATAATTCTGGATTGTCAGATGGCACAACAGAGAAACAACAAACTTCATCAAACACAGTACTGAATGAGAAGTGTATCTTCTTCTGTTACTGGTGTAGAATGGTGAAGTCAGAGATCGAAAACACTATGGCATCTGCTGTCCAGAAACATAACAAAAATGACACAGCTTAAATAATGCATGACATTGTCATTTATTTATGATATTATAATGAACATCATATAACATGCAAAGAAACCTTGATTTGAACAACAAAATGTAACTGGGAGCTCTGTTGGACTGCCGCTGGCAGTTTTCCATTCCTAGCACACACAGTATTCAACGACAGTTACGACAGGCAGCGCTTTGGGTTTTCCTTTTATTTCATGATATTAATCTGTTCAGAGACATAGATAATTCAAGTTGTAAGATAAACCCCAGTCAAGATTGGATGTGTGAGCCACTGACCGAGAACTCTGACAGCGAAGCAAAAGCACCAGCTGTTTGTTTAGCTCGGATTAGGCCTGAGGTTTTGGCTAAGGTTTAGGCTAATGCCTGCCTTTGTGTAGGAGGTCCTGCTAAAGCGGCTTCAGCGTTTTGGTTAATTACAATGGATGTAGCAACAGCTGGACTTTAGTTGGATTTAGGGTTCAGGTGTCAGTCTGACTAAAGGTTAGTGTGAGGGTTAGATCAATCAGATACGACAGTATTTCCAAACCATGTAGGGTGTCCAACACTGTTTTTGCCCTTGCACTCACATGCCTGATTCAAATACAAGGAAATAGATAGACACAATCAAGTGGGGGAAAATGCTAAACTGTGCACCTGTTTGGTGCTTCAGGGCCAGGACTTGGAAACACTGAGATACGGTTCTGGTTTAATTGTGGCTAGGCCTACACCTACACAGTCGCATTCCGAACCACACAGATTGCACACCACCTTTTATCAAAGTACTCCCACGCTCCATGGTTTAAGGGACATTTCAGTCTGTCTTTAGAAATCCCAGCACCACGGGATTGACAAGAATCCAACCACAGTTCAGCACCAGAGGCCTTTACAGCTATTTCCCTCTTTTATTCGAGCGGATGAGGTCATAGCAAGTGGGGTGTATTGTGGAAATTTACTGAGCTGATGTATTGATTGATCTCTACCTAACCTGCCTTAAAGAGTTCTGCTGAATTTCTATCACAGGTATGTATTGTCCCTACAGGCATATGTGTAGCAGACTGTCTAGCACACACCACCGGGCACTGCATCATCAACATTTACCCAAAAAATGCAATACCGGCATCGTTATGACTGGGTGTTGCTGTGCTGTGGTTGGAGATACCCTCAAGGCAAGAAGGAGATCAGATAAAAGGGGTAAAGAGTGGGAAGAAGATGTATTCTTGACAGAAATGTGCGTTGGAGGAGAAAAAAAGACCAGGATTGCAAGATTAAAGTAGAATTAAATCTGCAGAGATTTGAGGAGGTCACACGGTGTGTGATTATTCAACTTTCTGGTGTAGTCATTGAAATTCAATATATATATTTCTTACATTTTCTAAATGCAACATTTTCATAGTGTAAATCACACCAATGGTTCATTTTGCTTTTAACCAAATATAGATTTTGGGCCAGATATCACATGTTTCTCTCACCAATGACCCACAATTGCTAACATTTAGGTTGTTTAATAAATAAATCATGAACGACATGACAAATATTCACTTCATTAGATCAGTTATTTCCTGTGTGCCAATGACAGGGAGTCTAATGTTTTCCCCCACAGAGGGTGTGGCCTTTGGGGTTCTCTTATGTTCCAAGGCTTTTTTTAACACAAGTATAGTAACCCTTATGAGTTTTCCTACAGTGGACACTGGTGTCAGAGATAGAGAGGTTGGCCAAGGGGTATTTGTCAGAGAGTGTTCAGAGAGCATCACTTTTTGGTCCATATAATTATCTTTTTATGGGGTTAATTAAATAATGTCTAAATCCTTTATTTTCTATTATTACAGACATACGTTGCACTGGTCCAAAAAATTCCAGTAACCAATCAAATGCTTGCCAAATCATAAGGCAATATTTACAGTATCTCCAGTTACAAAAAGTTTTTGATATTTAGAAATTCACTGAGAAATTTTTAATACTTATATCTTTACTGGATAAACTTTTGTTTATCATCACACAACCCTATTTATAAGTTAGTCTTACTGTTAAATATTAGGGTGAAGTTTTAAGTGCTGTACCAGGAACATGTTCATGTGTCTTTACCAATGCTATGTCTTACCCAAATTCACTTATCAGACATTATCAGACATTATTACATTCCTGATCTCAACAACCGTTACGATATTATATAAACACAACATTTCTTTGTGATTGTCCCTGTCTGGTGAACAGACAGTTCGGTTGATAAAACATTGGAGCTATCCTTGAACTATATTTTATTGCAGCTAAAATAATCCCTCGTTTTAAGTGGCAGATTTATGAGTACTTAGAAATTAATCATGAAACTGTTGAAACTGTTGAATTTATTCCTAATTTTAAAGAGGCAAACCTGAAAATGTATTAATGTAATATGAAACATATTAGCTGCTTAAACCTTACCTAATTTTAAAGTGTCAGACATACTGAGATATGAACATTTACAACTCAATAAATATTCATTGGTCAGCCACTTTAAAATAATTTCAGCAGTCATAAATGTTCATAACCAATCTATAAATGTTCACAGTAGGGCTGCCACTATAACAGTGAAGCCTTTTAGCAGTTATACATGTTGCTGAATCTCTTAAAAATTTTCAGAGCATGGATACTTACAGTCAGTGGTTAGGTACTCTTAAACACAGACATGAAAATGGATATTCAAAAGTTAAGTAAATGAAAGGTTGACATTTTGAAATACAAATTCACCAACCCACGGTATTATGGTTGACATTTCACAATTGTTTGTTCATTAGACATGCCATGTTGTGTGTTGTCTAGTAAGGGTTAATGATATGTTATAAGGCTGAGATGAGTGAATAGTATATACATTTGGGAAGGATATCTAGAAAGGCTCTAGTATTGATGAATACAATAATGAAACAACAAAGATAATACAATTGTAACTGTTCGGGTGATATTAAAGTGCAATTTGGAATCTCATGGAGGTGTGCTGACTATCACCAGGGGGAGGAGCCTCAGCACCTAGACTTGCCATGACTACATGGACTTCTCAGGAAAGTCACTGTGTCTAATGATGGCTTAAGTCTTCCATTAAGAATGGAACATGTAACAACTATTTTCATATACTGCAGATTGTAGGACAATGCTCTCCAGTTGTGTTTTTAGAGAGCTACCTTAATCTAGCATACCAGATTTTTTTTATTAGCTGGTTGATTAGCTGCATCCGGTTGGCTGGGATTGGAGTACAGTCCCACTGAAGGGCAGCTCTCCAGGAACAGGATTGGAGAGCATTGTTCTAGAAGAAAGTTGAGCTCCTCTCTAAATAATCGGGTACTAGCACAGAACTTAATGACCCTTAAAGAAAAAAAAACTTGAGCATCTTTGTAATAATAGATTATTAATCCACAATGTGACAATGAACAAGAATACAGATCGGTTCATTGTATAAAACCATGAGGAAAGATAAAGACCTCCCCAAGGCTTTGTTTGTCTGCACATGTCTGTACACCGTCCAGGAATGTTAAGAATGGCGACAGAACAACAAGAATGGCCCTGTCTCTGAAGGTCTCTCTCTGCCCACCCCAGTAGATTAGCCTCTTATCTGTTAAATGAGACGGCGCCGACGGATTTGAATACCAGGACTTTGGCAAGGCACTGAGCTCTTAGTGTAAGACCACAGCGTGAGAACGTATATCCTGCCCAGCCAGGCTACTCAGCCTTTGGCCAGTAGGTGCACAGAAACAGGCAGACATGTATCACGCAGCTTCAGGCACTGTCATTCATTCTCCTTGAGGTCTTTTTTTTTACTGCCTCTCTATGTGATTGTCATCTTGGATAATGTGGGATGTGCCCTAACATCTCAACCCCTTTCTCGCTCTCCCTCCCACACTTCACCTGGGTGAATTAGGGTAGTTGCGGTTGGTGCCATTGCTTGTGACTCATTCACTCTCGCTCTGTCCTTGTACCATGTGACCGCATAGGCAATCAGCCCAGTCGAAAGGGCGTCCTGAATCTCTGACTCATGATTGGATCTGGCTGCGGCCTCTCTCGCCCCGCCATGGAATTGATAGGTAGCGATAAATGCACACCTGAGACCTGGCAATGGCCGCACTCTCCGGGTTTCCCTCCCTCCCCCATCCTTATCCTCAGTCCACTGGCTGGGGCAGGACCACAGTGAGGATGAGACAGGGCTGCCTGCCATGCTAGGCGGGTGTGCCAGTCAACGTCCCACACAGTCATAATACATCTACTGACATGTTCACACAGAGAGAGAGGGAGAGAGAGAGAGAGACCTTTTTTTAAGTTATCAACATGGATTTTGCCCGGTGGATAGGACTATATTAAAAAAAACGAATCAATAGAACAGACAAATCATTGAACCGGTACTACTGTTCTGTTGGTTCTATTTCTCTGAGGTGTAATCCAGGTGGAAAGCTTTTGAGAGACCTAGGTGATCATTATCTAAACCTGGGAGGTAACAGGGAAGAAACGCAGTTCACATTACCCCTGACAGGCATGTCGCACCATGTCAGAAATTATGAGTTGGAGGTGCATAAGCCTACTGACACAAGATTTGCAACCGAATATCACGACGGTACAATAATAAACTACACAGACTAGTGATGTCATCTTTACTGCCTCAGCAGTAATCTGAACTAGTACTCAGTTACTTTCTTAATTGAGAGTTTTAATGTTTTTATTTTTTTTATTTCCTGCCAGCTCATCGACATAACAGTGAATGATACATACTATATCATGCAGAATGTCAAAATCAATCGTTATGGCATAAGAGGCATTTTGATCCCACTTAAATGAGCCACAACGAATTAATACTTTATAGAGCTTTTACCAAGGCTTCAAATACCCCCAACATTAAACATCAATTTCATAATCATCTGTCTTGAAGGATGTTATGTGCATTTACGGGTCTTTCCCATATAACCACGAGAGAGTTACAGCGCTGATTCAGGGGTTATAGAACTCCCATTATGTTGCCGCTGTAGTCGAGGCTTCGATTTCTCTGTTTTTCATTGGGGTCACACAGTGGCCATCCCCTTAGCTGATCTGTGCATTCGCTGATCTCCTTCTGATGTATTCTAGAAGCATTAGGCCTGTTTGTCTCTGATAACACAAACTATTACCCCGGTCACAGAAACCCATTAAGAGGGTTTCTAGCGACCTCCATTTAACGTGATTGGAAATGAACATTGCACTGGGCTTGTGGAGAGAAAGTTGTTTACGCTGTAATGGAGAGGCCTTTTCCTCCGGCTCTGGTCTAATGTACAGGACTGTTAATGACCAATTCCCTGTAATTGCCTTTGAGGGTCTCTGATGGTGGAATAATTGTGCAGTGTAATTTGCGAATTATCAGCTAGCTTGCCTCAACAGGACTTGGACTTGGAGTTTAAATTACACTGAGATGTATGTTAATAGGAGGAGGGGAAATGGTGTCGCCCCGAAACACTATTCAAACACACCCAGGAGCAAGGGACAGAATGTATTTGTTGCTGTTTACCAGATTCAGGGTTTGTTTGAATAGCACACTTTATGTATTCACTCCCCCAGCTGAAGGGGAACAGGAAACTGATTACAGTCCCTCTTTGTAACTCTTATTTCTTTGCAGAGAATAACTTAGGGCAGGTACAAACAGGAACAGCAGTCTCTGGGCCCTCTGAGACTAGGAAATCCCCGTAATCCATCTGTTCTTTTTCCTGTGCTACATAACAAATAACTCCTCCATCAACGTCCGAAATTCATGCAAAACATTGAAGCGCATTAAGATTCATTACTGAAGGCAGATTCCCACACAGCATCTTTATAATTATGTATTCATAGCCATCAATAGCAATCCAAGTCTCTTTGCATATTAGCTTAATAACTGCAAACCAGCAGTAATGTACACAATATCTACATGCTTGAATACATGATTACATAATTGAATACCTTTGGATATTTGTTTGCTGGTTTCTTAACATAAAGAGAGGAAAATGAATAGGGAAAGATAGGCCACTAGATGTTTGTAGTTGCAAGAACCAATCAGAAGAGGTTAGGCGCAAGAGGCTGCATGCTGGAAGTAAAAGGATATTTTTCCTCCATGTTGCTGATTGAAGCTGGATGGTTTGTCAACAGTAATCTACCACACCGAGAGCACGGGAAGAGAAATTGGCTCCGGTGATGGTTTTACTACCTAACACAATCATCCTACCACTCCCAGCCCAATAGTCTACTCTCCTCTTAAGTCTTGTGGAAGGAAATGTGGTTAGTCAGCTGATTCCTAATCCGCTACCATTTTCGCACTTCGCTCATATGCAGAGTCAGATTGATCTGTGTGATCACATGGAAGCCCCTTGACTGTCACACAATTTTGGTCTGATGAACCAATAAGAGATGTGTTTCTGTGTCTCTGTATATTGCTGGTGAAATCATGTACACGTGTCTCATAGGTCCTCTGTTCAGAGATAAGTGGAACTGGCTGGAACACAATAAATAATTTCACAACATGATTTTGGTAATAAGCATTCGGTTGAATATTTCAGCAAGTGAATTAAAAACAGAAATAGTAGCCATATAAGTGTTTAAGGCACAATATTCTCTGCTGCATGTTGAATAGGACCACCAATCCTTATGCACGTTGGAAGGAGGATGATAATTCTGGCCTCTTGGCAATTGTATAATCTGTGCACAGTACAGTATTATGTAATTGTGCTGTAATGCTATATTATATGTCCTCTCTTATAGACTCTCTGTAGCTCCCATTTAAGTGAGACACCGTAAAAACCCTGAGTGTCCCTCCTCTCTCTCGCTCTTTCAGTCTTGGATGGGGGGTGAACAAAAAAATCACGGCTCAGTTGAGTGACATGTCTCTGAACTGTTTTAGACAGGTTGTGTTTTCCTGTCTTCCAATCACATTTATTCCCATCAGGACTTATTAGTCTTTGAAGGCACCTCATCACTGTAATGATATAGCCATTCTAGGGTCAGAGCTTCTCATGTGCTATGTCATATATATTTTTTAAAGCGGTTAACTGTGATTCCTGTCATTACTGAATTCATAATGTCAATAAAGACTGTTTAAAACCTTGGATTGTGTCATATGGTAACTGTCGGTATTTAGTAAATTACAAGAAATGTACTTTTTTTGTTTGACAGTGAGCATGTAATACTAATGAATATTGTTTTTGTTGTCAGTGTTTGAGATATCATTCTGCCACCAAACTTTCCACCCCTCTTTTATATACAACTTTACCAAAATAATATATATTATACAACAATGTGCCTGTAAATTTACAGATCTGGGAAAAAAAAAAACTTTCCAAAAAAGTTGAAAAGGAAAGTTTTGATTGAGGAACAGAAGGGTTCAATTTGCGGAGGGCTCTTAATTCTAACTCTTCTGTTCCTCACTCAATACCTTCCTTTCCAACTTTTTGGAGATAAAAAAGGTGCAGTGGTCTCTTCATTTTTTCCAGAGCTGTATATGTGCGGATATTTTACTTGGTTAATACTTTGTAATGAGTTATTCATAAAGATTTTTTTGTAATGTATGTATAATAAGTGTTATTGGATCTTGATTTGACAGTAAAACCAAAAAGGCACATTGACAGCAAAGAACAACCAGCATGAAAACAGTTTCACTCTCATGAAACTGAATCATGCCCCCAAGGAAATTGCTGCACTAATCAATTAATGAGTGTCTTACTAGCAAGTGATGTCCTACTTGACAGAACAATCAATAACATTATTCCTAGCTAATAGGACAACGTCTCTTGTGCCTGTTTGACAGGCCCTGACCAACTACACAGTTACAGTAAGACTGCTTTTATTGCATAGAGAGTTTCCTTTTTGACCATGAAAGTAACTAGTCACAAGTCTTAATGTCCACATTGTATAGAAACTTTGTGACCTACCCAAAAATGTGTTAACTTGGTAAATAACTGCTATTTATGTTATGGTACATGTTTATCATGTTTGTGGCATATCATTCATTAAATGTTTTTTTTATCATCTCTCAGAGCAGATACAAGGAATTCAGCATAGTGAACAAGTTCATCTGGAGAGCTGGGATGTCCTCCAACACCCTGGGGGATCCTACAGATGAATTAATATGTATTTAGTTGCAAATTTTGTAACACAACACCTAGCTATTGTGTAGTCGCAATGAAATATGGGGACAATAAATTAAATGAAAAGGCACTGTCAAACACTGCCCAAGACTGAATCTATCCTGTGCACTTACAAAAAACGAAAAATAAACCTCATATTTTCAGAACTTCTTTGACAACTGCTGACAGACATAAAGTATTAAACCTTTGTATGTATCAGCCAGCTTGTCTGTTGTTATTGTTATTTTTCTTGGAAGAGTGAATGATCACGACTGACAGGCTGTTGATGACGAGAAGTAGCTGGTTCAATTCAACCAAAGAATGAACTGTGAATAGATGGCTTCTTAAGTGCATTTGGTTATGAATCCATATAACATTCATATTAAGTTACCGTTAGGCAATCCTATTTGAATTAGACAATTAGACATTACACAAGAATATATCTTATTTTCACCTGGCATAACATCAGAGGTGTCAAATCTTTTCGGGCAGATAAAAAGCCTACATATATTTTTTGTTAAGAAGTATAAAAAATTATCAAAAGGGACATAGAATAGTGATTCCATTCCTTTTTTCTTCAATTTTCATTATTAAGTGATAAGTGTAAATAGAGTGCCCATTCTAAAGCCCTCTAACAGGGGTCTAACAGCAGCTTTCCTTTTCACCTCATGTTCCTCAATTATGTAAGTTGAAGTAGGCTCAGTGTTCCACTCAAGAAATCTTCTGGCTAATTTAAGTAGAAGTACACTTCTTAAAAAGTACCCAAAGTCCTTCAGCAATCATTTTCAATTAAATGTGAATCTGACATACAAACACAAACAAGAGGCATGCTAAAATTCCATTGTTGAGAGCTTTTTAAAAACATCTGGACTCTGGCCAAGGCAATGTGAGATCTGTAAGAAAGAAAACAATGAAATTGGCTCACATGATATAGATTAAAAAGGATACTGGATGGATCCAGTGATGATGGCTAAATATACATGCAAGGACCACATACATTTTCCTGGAACTATTGACTACTGTTAGAAAATTATCCTGACTGTGAATCATTTTGGGGTTTGAATCCTTCACATTCATTTTGATGCATGTTGGCAATCTTACCTGTGCCTTGTCAAGAACAAATGAGGATGGGGATCTAAAAAGGGGTGGAGTTATCTAGAGGCAGAAAAATGATAGCCACAACCTGAAGATCCGAAAAGGATGGGAAAGCAGCAGTGGGGGACGTGCAGTGGAAACCTTTTTCTACCGACTTAGCTACGACGTTGAACGTACGTGTAAAAATACCTTGACTACTGAGCTGAATGGCGGAGACTTTTCGTGTTTGCGATACCAATTTATTTGTATTAGTTGTACCGCCCAGTATATGTGTCTTTTGAGTTTTTTGCAGTTTTCTTTTCACACCGGTTAGAAAGTGAAACGGAGACGGATGCTTAAAAATTATTAACAAGGTCAGTTTGGGTTTTAATTCTTCTGTATCTCGCAATATTATACAGTAACTATTACTCCAAGCAGTCTCATTCAGCAGCGTCGTATTTACCATATTAGATTAGCTAGGTTGTCTCTTTTTACCACCACCTATTTATTCTGAAGACTAAACTAGCTAACACACTCGATTAATCGAGACTACTGCATCTTCCCGACGGAAGGTTAACAACAGTGGTCATTCTTCGGTTTTCGTCGCCGACATTAATATAATGCATGGAATCGGGATTAAAAGAGTCAACACGTTCGTATTTAGCGTTTTATAAATTTTCTCTTGGCATTTTTAAGTAGCAACATAACTAGGACTGAGCTAGCCACTTTGTGTAAGTAAGGGATTTAGTGCAGCTGGAGTCTACTGTAGATTGAGTACACGACTGGCTAAAAGCGCGAGCTGTTTTCCGCGTAGAACAGGTGCATCTCTCGCTCGAACGCTGTGGCTGTTCATTGTGTCGGCTATAGATTTTGTTTAATTTTGTAATCATTTATTTCATATTTCCTTGCAAAACATTGCATTCATATTCGAAATTGTATTTTCCTAATCGAAGTGTTGCGATTGACCTTTTGTTAACTGCCTCGCCAGCTATAATATTGAAGTCTATAAATCTAGCTAGCTAGCATGGCCTGCTTGTGGCTAACTAGCTTTTAGCCTAGTTGTAGTAGTAGCCCTCCCGAATCGAGGCAAGCAGGGCCCTCATATGCCAATGTGGAATGTCAGAAAATTATTATGTTGATGATTCTGGACTTTTGAGAATGTAAGGTTTAATCAGTTATTCTTCGAACATTCTAACTTAATTTGAGCGGTCTGGTGACAACAGATATGTCTAGCTCTTGCAATGAGAAAGTTCTTTATTTTCTGTGCGAATATTTTGCATACAGAATGATCTTTTATTATTTTATATAGGCTAGCCTAATGTAGAAACATTGATATTTACTAAGTTTGCACTTTACCTAGACACATTGTTTCCTGCTTGGTTACAGCTAGCTACTGTATTTGTTTGGCTATACATCTGAACAGCTCAAGCACCTAGCTTGCAAGCATAACGATATACAGTATTTTAACACCAACTCCCTTTTATTGGCAACTGTAATTTGAAGAACATGCAACTAATGCTTACAGCAATTAGTTTACTTTCCCCCATATAAAGCCTTTCTGCCTGCTGTATGAAGGTCACTATTCAGTAGCATATTTACCAGTATCTATAGTCGTTATATTAGATAGGCTTGCTACTGTAGCTGTTCAATAGGGGAGTTTGGGTCTGGGTAACAGGGGACATCCAATCATCTGCTGAGATTGCATGCTTTGCTTGTCTTGTGGAAATGTTTGATATTCAGCTCATGTGCTATTCAGTGACTGCTTTGGTGGACGTGGGATACGTCAATTCAGTTTGTGGAGAATGCCACTGAATTTGTGGCCCAATTACTTTTCATGGTTTTAAATAATTTCCCACTGTAGAGGTCGAACAACAGGCACATAGTTGTGAAGGATGAATGATGTGTATCCTTGATGTAAACTCTTCCTCTTGTTGAAACTTTTACAACCAGACATTCTGCCTACATGGGATGAACAGAGCCATTTTATTCACACTGCAGATAGAAATACTTGGCATAAGAACATTTTCAATACCTTACAACATGCAAGAAGGCCTATAGAGCCAAGCTGCTTAAAGAATAATGTAAATGATTTAAAAACATAACTTACTGTTTATCATGACGGCTTATGAGGATGTTTATTACGCTGTAGTAAAGGGGATTCTTGGTGTTTGTTGTATTTATAGCACCTGCTGTTTAACAGATCTAGAACAACACTTTTGTCCTCAGGAATAAGTACTGCTTTTGGAAACAGGCTAAGTCTGAAATGAGCTACACAAATTTGTAGAACCCGAAAAGACAGAATAAAAGACATAAGTTGGACTTAAAACCTTCTTGCTGTTTATTGCAATTTAGGTGAACACATCAGGTCACTTATGAAATGCATCACTGCTGTATTTGCTTTTGATTGGATCATATTCCTCCTTTTGCTATTGCTCTGTAGTTCGAATACTCATCAGATTGTTTTCTTGTTTGTTTAGGAAATTGGCCTTGAAATGAATCCTTGGTTTGAACATATGATTGAATCATGTTCAGGAAATGGGAACATGATAGAATCTAGGACACAGTGAGAGCTCGCTTTGATGCTTACTGTGGCACAAAGAGCTTTTGCATGTAGATCGTTTCACTGTGTATAAGCTGAATAAAATTTGAACACAGTTTCTTTCATGCCAACATGGCAGGTGGGTTACTTCTTTGTGCTTTTACATGTTAAACCAAGGGTAGTGAATTGGATGATCAAGTTTAGCAGTCCATTATGTAAGTCTTAGGGTTGGGCAATGTCACAGTACTTTAGAGGATGATAGACAGCCATCTTCGATTGTGCTGACATCACCATATCAAAATGCTGTTTTATTATATTCCTGCTTGACAGAGTCTGGCAATGCACAACAGTGCAGCGCAGTTGGCTGCCCGCAGGGCAACATGCCAATGGGCCATCCCTGTTTGCCATAGCCTACGTGTTTAACCCACGTTATAGCACCCCCTCCACAGACACACACACACACACACACACAGACATACAGTTTGTACAGCTAACCTCATAGGGGCCAGAAAATAGAAATTGCATTATCCCTTGCCCTAATCTTAACCCTACCTAACGCTAACCTAAACCTTAACTGTAACCTAACCCTTATGTAACCTTAACCTCAATAAAGTAACATTTATGCCTAAACTTTACCTAGTTGTAATGCCTAACCTTAACCCTAAACTTAACCAACAATGCCTGTACCTTAAAGAAACCCCAATTCTAATTCTAAAATCTATTGTAAGTTTGACCCTAAACCCTGAGCCAGAAATCGACTTTTCGCTCACGGGGACCGGCAAAACGTCCCCATGAGTCACATTTATTTCTGGTTTTACTATAATCATGGGGACATTTGGTCCCCATGAGGATAGACTTAAAACACACACACACACACACACACACACACACACACACACACACACACACACGTCCAATGCTGGAAGATCATGAATCAGTGCACTGCCACACTGGACCCTCCATTGCATGGCTTAGTGTTTTAAATGTCATTTAAATGGCACTCATTGGTCTCGGCATAGTCAAGGTACTCTGTCATGATAAGCCGTTGAATGAATCAGTAGGCATAACAAGAGTTCCATCTCAAACTGTTGCTGTTGCTACATTTTTTGAACAAATATGGAAGCCTAGTTGGTTTAATAATGAGAGAAACGATTGGAAGGTGGACTATTGAAGTAGGAAGTTTAAGCATACTTGATACATTACAGCTTTACTTTACCAAGTTCAGTGCTTTTTCAGAAAGTAGCCTTGAACCGCTGCCTGATCTGGCAAGCTTACATTTTAAATGCTACACAATTATTAGTCTGGTCAGGCTGTGATTCAAATTGTTTGGCAATTGGACAATTTCCAATGGGTGTTAAGAAAAGTTAATTTGAATGCGGATCGTCCTTCAGCTAATCAAATCAACAAAGCATATGACGTTGTACAAAAGCACCATAATTCCCCACAACAAGCAGTGTTGTACTGGAAGTACAGCAGAAATCGAGCATTCATAATCACCTTAGCGATTACCAGGATTATATTAGAAATAACAAATGGGGAAAAAATTACGATATACTAATGGCATTAGGTTTAACATTGTTGAAAGTTCCTGAAAAATCTATTTTGGTAAGTTACTTGTCATCATTTACACCACCTCCGTAATACATAAGTGTGTTGATTGGCCTGGTTAAACAGTAGCCAGCTCCAAACCTAAGCCAACTCAGCCTGACCAGACTGATATCTGTGTAGCTTTTAAATGTAAGCAGGCAGGATCATGCTGCTGTGCAAGGCTAATCAGAAAAGTTACCTTGCAAAATGTTTGAATGATCTAAGCCTTCCTGTTAAACAGGGTCAACAGTAATAGTAGATGTTACATTAACAGGTTAAACATGGAAAATAAAACGGGTATTTAGAATATTCGTTAAGCTTGTCAATTATCTTCAAGTATTCAATGGGAATAACCTTCTGCAAGCATAGTCATTCTTTATAAAATGTAAAAACAAAAATGTACTTTCACCATAGGTAGACTAGATACATTGTGTGTGCAGCTGTTGCAGATGACATTTTGTTTAATCGTATCCAAAATGCTTGTATGTCATCAGGCATCTGCCTTACCAGGTTCTAATTTGTGACGCTTGATTCTCTAAGTCCCACCTGCCTGTTGTACTCATTGGTCTTCACAATTATTCTAACTTACAAGGGTCATTCAAAGAGGAACAAGGAAATAGATTCCATCCATGCGTCCAGTTTGGTCTTTCCCTGAAGGCAAATTAGCAGTAGCCGTATGGCAGAAAGTGTGCTTACTCAAATTGATGCTTGATTAGGCTAGGCATATTAAATGATTTCTTTTTAAAGTTAGGCTAACTAATCTGAGTTTTTGTTTTTGTCTACAAAATAGTACACAGCATGCCCTTTGAAAATCATGCTTCAGGGCTAGATGCAAAAACATTGTCCGTACACAGATTACACTTTGTGGCTTTTGAAACATGGTGTAAGCAGTGTTTTGACTGCAGTCTGTTGCGCTATTCCTGCATGGTGATTCCTTTTTTGCACCACTTACTCTTCCCCCAAAACAACTGATTACTTTGCCTATGATGTTTGGACAGGTAGATGGGAATATCTTTTTCAGTTCACCCTACCCTAGTAGGCCTAGGCCTGATCGTTCGTATGTGGACTTCACTAGTCAGTTGCAAAGTATGTTCTTTTTTGGAGCCATCTTTAATAAGTTCGACCTGACTATTTTCTTTTCAGACTGCTCTAAGTTAGTGGCTCATGCCATTGGGATGAACAAGGAGCGGAATCATCTCCGTTGGTTTGTTTGGGTCTTGGGTGAAATGGCTAACTAGTTCAGGTTAACATTTCTGCTACAGCTGTTACTGTTTACATGTTTAAGACTGGTTGTTGGTAGGGCTTGGCGGTACAGCTATAAACATTAATATCTCAATATGCAAAAATAAATCCAAGATGAGATAGAAATAATCCCTAATTCATTATAGTTTTGGGTAATTAAATATTTGGTTGATTTGGAACATTTTACAATAATTATGTTGTCTTTTTACCCTCAATCTGTTTTTTTAACGAAATAAGTGATATATTCCAAATCCACAGCAATGCTTAAAAAACCCATCTGCAGACTACTTTTGAGGTTTTGGTAAAAAACGAATTCAACCCAAAACAGACTGTCAGACTAAATTCAAATATTATTACCCCTGAAATTGCCACGGAATTACTAATTATATAGGTGTGTGTGTGTATTTTCTGCTGAGTATATTTTGAAGTCTGGATTGTTTCATCTGTGTCCTCTGTAAGACTGACGTTATAGCTTGGCCGTAGTTGGTCTGAAAAACCAAACTGCTGTTGCCAGTGTTTGTTATGCCGAATTGATCTTTTCTGTGATACCAAACATATGTATCACAGAAAAGATCAATCGTTCTGATTCTTTTATTGTTGAATCAGAACGAATGTCAATAATTATATTGTTTCATTGCCAAGCCCCTGTGTGCTGGTGTCAAACCTATTCCACAGAGGGCCTACTAGCAGCTGATTTTCACTCCTCCCTTTTATGAATTAGTTAATTAAGAACTCCCCTAACCTGGTTGCGCAGGTCTTAGTTGAAAGGGAAAAAAAACAATAACCAGCAGGCCCTCCTGCTGTAATGAGTTTGACCCCCTAGTGGCCTGTGGGCCTAAAACAATAGCTGTATCTAGCTTCTCATCTTGAAAAGGCGATAGACCTAAAAGGGTTTAAGATGTCAGCAGTTGCGTAATTACTTCAAATTTGGCTACATCAACAAATGGGAAATCCCTAGCCACTGACATACAGTTTTGAGTAAGCCATGCGTTTCAGATGATATTGTGTGAACTGCATCTTGCTGGATAGTGCCGGCAAAGGAACCCTGTTGATGGGGCTTAATTGAACATTCCAGCTTTCCCACCTGGCAGTCTAGTTACAGCAATCCCAGTCTAGGCAATGCAACTTGTCATTCCCCACTCAAATGGCCAGCTCTAATCTCTGACTGAATCACCACGACTGATGGCTCCCTCGGAAAACACGTATCCACAACTTTTGTCGATTTGCTGCCTTTGCATCTAAGTTGAGGTTCTGCCATCGATCGCATCTGATCGCCAAAGCAGTGTGATGACAGCATTTGGCCTCTGAGCAGCCTGGCCCTGGCTGGTGGAGCGGAGTGAGCAGAACAGGGATCCTGACCCCTCCCTTCACTCTATTCATTTCTTTTACAGAGACTGAATGAGGTTGGCATGGGTTTTAAGAGGCGAGTGAAAATGCATCTGTATCGTAAACCTCATCAGTTGCCTCCAGGGTTTGATGAAGGCAGAATGAATATTGGAGCGTCAGTCGGACCAAAGAGGAATCAAAGCAAAGCTTGTCTGTGCTGCTGAACTTTCTCATTTGCTTTTAATTGGCTTTTTCCGAAAGGTAGTGTAAGGACAAGCTTTTAAAGATCCCTCTGAGTAAAAGCAGACCAAACTCTAAGTATTTCTGATGAGAAAATGAGGCCTATAGAAGAAACGTAGCCAGGCAATAAGCAGCTATCATTTGTAAATTGTACTTTTCCACATCAGGCTTTGTAAATGCTCTTTTACATGCACATTTTCTTGATAAGATGGTCTGTTATAGGCCTAGTCCTGATAGCTGACGTAACAGTTTTGCCTGCTTGACATTAGGATTCCAGGCGGTTGGCGACCCTGGGCTGCCCATCTCCCAGTGCTACAGGATTGGGGTTGGCTGGGTCAGCACAGTGGAGGCTCTAATTCCTACCCCCAGGGCACCTAATTAAAACGTACAACCAAGACAAACGACCTTTGACTCTGTCTGCTGTTTCACGAGAACTGCCAGTCTGAACACTCAGCGGCATGCAAAAAGGAGATCAGTGGGAGATTAACATACCATCTTAGCAAATATGGCACACTTGAAATGTGTATATTTTAAAGTAAGTATCATAATACTCTAAACAGTGGTGTAGTGGTGGATACCTGGGTTTTCTCTAAATCACTGGATGCTGAAAATTTAGCTGTCGATACATTAATGCTTAATTCCACAAAGTGTGCAAACTGTCCTTTAAAATAACATAAACAAGTTGGGGAATTGCTTTTACTTGCCTTTACCTGACAGTTTACCACTGACTTCAAACAAATGTTTTCAAGTACTGTAGTTTTAGTCCAGCCTCCTACTAGATGGCTAGTTTGTCACTGCTGTGACAAATGCATGAAATAAACTAAGATCTCTATCCTGGGAATGTAAAATGGTTTCACACTCAGTTTTGCTCTAGACATATTGTTTTGTAGTCATTAGTACATTTGCCCGCTTCATGGGCCATTGCATTGAAATATTGCCCGCTAATATGTTGTAAAAACCAACTCAGAAAATGTTCTGTATACATTATTGAAAATGCTGCTTGCAAAAACACAAGGTCTATTGTAGAGGTATGTACAGTATTTGTCAAAAGTTTGGACACACCTATTCAAGGGTATTTCTTCTGTTTTACATTTTTTCAAATAGTACAGTAGTGAAGACATCCAAACTATGAAATAACACATGGAATCATGTCGCAATAAAAAATGTGTTGAACATCAAAATATATTTAATTGTAGGTTATTCAAAGTAGCCACCCTACGCCTTTGACATTTCTGTGCACTCTGCATTCTCTGATCCAGCTTCATGTGGTCACCTGGAAAACACTTGATTAAACAGGTGTGCCTTGTTCTAAGTTATTTGCGAAATGTCTTTCCTTATTGCATTTGGGTGGGTATACTGAGGGTGGCAAGTTAGGCTAGGCATGAAGACCATTATGTCTGTACTGTAGTAGTCCATGTTAGGGCAAGAACAGCTCAATTAAGCAAATAGAAACAACAGTCCATTACTTTTAGACATGAAGGTCAGTCAATCTAGAATATTTCAAGTACTTTGTACATTTCTTCTAAGTGTAGGTGCTAACACAGTCAAGCGCTATGACCACTCTCATGAGGACAGCCACAGGAAAGGAAGACGGTTTCCTCGGCAGCAGAGAATAAGTTTGAGTTGGATGAGATGGTTTGGGATGGTGGACCACAGAGTGAATGAAAAGCATGCAACAAGGGTGGCTACTTTGAAGACTTCAGAACATCAATGTATTTTGATTCAACAACCTTTTTTATGAAGTACATGAATCCATGTGTTATTTCATTGTTTTAAGTCTTCACTATTCTACAATGTGGAAAATAGTAAAAATAAAAAAATACCCATGAATGAGTAGGTGTGTCCAAACTTTTGACCAGTACTGTAATTATTCATAAGTTCATTATTAAAACGAATAAAGCTTTAGATTTTTAAATGGGTTATTTTGCTCTTTCTTTGCAGTGGCTGACTAACATGGCTGACTAACTACCACAGGCTCTCTTCATGGATAACATAGGAAGACGACAAAGGAAACACAAAATAAAACCTCATTAATAATCAACCAAGAAATAAACCATCCAGAGCAACAATCCACCATCGTTCCATCGCTCTTGACTTCCAGTGCATGTGGCTCTGAAGTAGTCCTTAAAGAGGAGGCTGGGAAGACAGGCCTACCACTATGCACTGTAAACAGAAAGTATGGGGCCGTGGAAGTGTGGGGAGAGCTATGCCCCGTCCAGGCAGGACTATCCCTCTGGTGCTGGGACTCTTTGTGGCCCTTGTCCTGGGCAGTGGAGTTGGAGGACCGGTTGTGGAAGGCCTTGGGGATGTGGTGTCGGTTGACCTGGAAGCATCCATGCACTCCTCGATACTCTCAGAACTCCAGGCTGCAGACTCTGTCTCCACAAATGGACCTCTGACGGGCCTCCCCGAATCACTAGCTGCTGTCACAGAGGTGGCCCCTGCCGGCATCCCAGATTCTTCAGCGGTGGTGGGTCAAGGGTTCCAATTGAGGATTCCACCTGGGGTGACAAATGGCAGTTGTAAAGTTCAGGTAAGCACTGTCATGACCTACTACTGCGTCTCTCGAAAGTATTCACCCCCTTGGACGTATAAATGTTTTTGTGGTACTATATGAAATCAAAACAGATATAATTAGGTGTTTTGCCACAGACACAACTCCAAAGTGTCAAAGTGAATATTGAAGTCTACAACTTATTCCATTATAAATACAAAACAGGAAATAATTGATTTGCGTAAGTACTCACCTCCTTTTGTCAATATTTGTATAGGCGACTTGGTGGCAGTTACAGCCATGAGTCTCTACCCGTTTAGCACATCTGGCCACAGTACTTTTTGCCCATTCTTCTTTGCAAAATTGCTCAAGCTCTGTCAAGTTGGATGGTGACCAGTGTTCGATCTTTTCCTTCAACATAATCAGGTATGCATTAGGATTTGTTCAGGATGGGCAAAAACTTTGCTTGCTACCTTCTTCTGTAGCTACGTTAAAGTAAGCCTAAAATAAATCTGTTTTACGCTTATATTGTGACTATTTCTTGTGGATTTTTTTATGATGTGTCCCTGCATGCGTTTTAGGGCAATACAGACCACAACACCTTGCGCAATGAAAGTGGAGGGGTTTCCACGATTCTGTCTTTTCACTAGATGAAAGTCTGTTATCACCTATAAAGATATTTATTGTATCAATGTCATTCACAAGTGAAAGAAAAACAAACATTTTTGTGCCATGAAATGACCTAGGTTTGGCAGTGTAAAGTTCATCTTCAGTATCGCTAGCAACTGCTCAATTCTTAAGGCTATTCCAAGTAGTAACCAGATACTAGTAGGCCTATTACTGGCTAATAAGCTGTTAAAACAACCAGTGGCAAATGGTTCATAGATTTTTAAATATTTATATCTATTTATTATTTCATACATTCAAACCATTCAACTTGAAGTTATTCTGAACCCCCGGGAGTATCCGAATGTAATGTAAAACTGCCTACCTATTTTATTTTATTTCAGTATAAAACCAAAATATGGGCACATGCATTTTTTTTCTATTTTTCTGTCTATTTTACATGACTACTCATGTGTCTCAAAAAATGGTTTAAAATACATCCTTCATGTAGCTGAGGGTCAGCACAATCCCAGAATATAAATCACTTCCTTCTACTATAAAGGATTACCATTTGGAAACCATAACTGTCAGAGGGTTGAACACAGCCTATCACATTCGAGACCCCCGTTTGAATCCATTGAGGCAAACAACATTCATACTTTATAATCTTGGACTGGCTGAACTAGGCTTGCCTGGTTCCTTTTCTTGTTGAGGATAAGCTGTTCTAGCCAAATTTATTGTTGTGCAGTATTGTCTTTACTGTGCTCTGGGGGATATTTGAATCCTTGGAAATGTTCTTATAACCTACTCTGTGTGGTGCTTATTAAGAAACTTATTCTGGATTTGCTTTGATATTCCTTTGCCTTCAAGATGTTATTTTTGTTAGAAATTGGACTAACAAACTGTGGGACCTCCAAGATACTGGTGTATTTAACCAGAATTCATGTGAAGCTCCGTAATTGCACACAGGTGGAGTACATTCAGCTAATTACATGACTTTGAAAGACAATTTCTTGCACCCCAGCTCATTCAGTTTTGTCATAACAAAGGGGTGAATACTTACGTAATCTGTTATTTTCTGCTTTGCATTTGTAATTAATTTAGACATTTTTCTCTGGCTTTTTTGTGTTGATCAGTGGCTCAAGCTTCTTAAAATGCTATTTTGATTTCACGCTGTAACAATGTGGACAAGTTCAATGGGGGTGAATAATTCTGAGAGCCACTGTAAGGTCTGGGAATAGCCAGGGACCTCAAGATACCTGTTTAAACTCATAATTCTTAACATATGTGTTTCTGATGGAGAAGACCTTGGAATGTCTTTCTGGTAGAAAAACACACAAAGAAACATCCTTATGGTGATATTGAAAAGGCATTGTTATCACAAAATAAGGGAAAACCAATATTATTTTATGCTAAACACAATTGGTGAGAAAATTGTTTTATTTTACTTAAATTTTAAATAATTTGTATCCCTCGGTATAACATCAAATCAATTTAAAGCTGCATGGACATACACTTAAATACATCTCAGTCTTAAAGAACTTTGTATTGTGAGCTTCCATATCTTTCCCTTCCCTGGGGTTTAAAAATCTGGTAACATTCCTTTGTCAGGACCCTGAGAGTTGGCCCGAAATTCATCCTTTGAAATTTGAGATGACTAAGATCATTGCAAACTCTGTAAAATGTGATCAGTTGAGTTAACTCATTTTTATGGAAATGCCCGTTGCCAAAAATAATTTAAGTAACTCAACTCAGTGATAATACTTAAAATAATAAAGTGACATTGCCACCCTCATGACTTAAGTTTATTTTATGTTATAGTACTTATTTCTTGTGTGTTATGTTGTTGGCAACATTGAAATATATGGTCCTGTCTAAGTAAATGATCAATCATCATCAGTTATATATTTTGTCTAACATGTTTCCAATAACTTGTTTATTTGTTTCATATCACAATCTGTCAATTTTACCCACCATAGAAGGCATTATCTAGCATGCACAGTGCTTATTCATTTTGCAGTAGCTTGAGAAACAGCTGTAGCTTTAAATTTTACTGTCTTAAATGAAGAATCGATTTTGTCTTTATAGAACGTCAAGTTTCCGGATGATTTAGATATTTTATCTGAATGTAAACTGCTTAGTACTTTTTTAGAAATACTTTTTTGTCCTTCAAAAAAACGTGTATCTTTTTTAGTAATTAATTCTTATAAATGGTTTGCTTCCGATCTGGACTAGGTTTAAACAAACTCTGAACTCAGCCTACATGCATTTATTAATGATTAAATATTAGGTTATAAAGCTTCACTTTAAGTGATTTTAAATATTATTGAATGATGAGTTTGTACCTCTTTAAGGATTTTCTACTAACTCTTGCCTGTGTTTGAGTAGTCTATATTCAATTCATTTAATGAGCTAGGCTGTTTTACTTTTTGCAGTGTATGATATTTTGTGTAAGGTCAAGCTGACATTTTCTTCTCAGCCTGCTTTTAGCTAGATATTTACATAGAATGCCAATAACTCTGCAGGGCAGCGCGTGTGTGCACATGAGTCTGTCTAGTGCCTTCAGAAAGGATTCTGACCCCTTCATGTTGTCCTAATTTTGTTGGCATAGACTTAATTTTTTATTTATTGAATATATATATTAGTCCATCCAACATGTGTTTAGAAATGTTTGCCAATGTATTGAAAATGAATCTAGATAACGTATGTACATATTTATAATGCAAAAAATCTTTGTCATGACACTTGTAACATGGAGAGACAGCGGTAAAGACACTGAGGTGTGTTCAGTGCCCAGGTGGGTGCATTTATTAACAAAAGTAGAAGGTTGAAGGGAGAAGGTGAGAGAAATCCAGACTTATTGGGAAAAAATGGTAAAGTAATGAATGTCCTCAGTAACACAATGTGCTCCATCATTGTTAAATGCAAAAGTGTATGGAACTACCAGTACTCTTCTTAGAGCTGGCTGTCTAGACAATTAAAGTAACTACAGAAGAAGGGGCTTTCTTTTCAATAGCCATTTTAGCAGATCTTTAGAGTTTTTCTGTAGGGATGGGAGAATTTGCCAAAATAACAACCATCGCTACAGCACTTCATTAATCGGGTAGAGTGGCTAGACTGAACCATTCCTGAGTAAATGACCTATGACATGCCACAACATGTGAAATACACTGAACCCAAAATCTGCGGGTTCAAGTGGCTGAAATGGGTTTTCCCTTAGGGTGAGAAGCTCAGTCTTTCGTGAGGAACTCTGAGCCATTGCTCCTTTGCATTGGGCATCTGGTAAGGATGCCCCCAGGATGTCTACCTATGGAGGTGTTCCAGGCACATCCAGCTGGGTGGAGACCTTGGTGTAAACCTAGGACTAGGTAGAGAGATGATATCTCAACATTGGCTTGGGAACGCCTCAGGATCCACCCGTCAGAGCTGTTTAATGTGGCTTCGGAAAGAACATTTAGGGTCTCCTGCTGGAGCTGCTGCCACCGTGACCCGATACCAGATAATCAGATGAAGATGAGATGAGATTTGTTCAGATAGACAAAAGCTTTGCTGGCTACAACCTTCAGTAGCTATGTAATAGTAAGCCTAAAATAAAACTGTTCACAGTTATATTGCAACTTTTCTGGTGGATTTTCAAAGTGCGTATCCGTGCATGCTTTTTGGTGTCATATAGATTACATCTCCTTGGACAGTAAAAGAGGAGGGGTTTTCATGATTCTCTCGTCTTTTCACTTGACGAAATTGTCAGTAATCTTCACCTCTATTGATAGTTGTTGTATCAATGACATTCACGAATTTAAGAAATATGAACATTTTTGTGCCATGAATTTAAATAGGTTTGGCAATATAAAGTTCATCTTCAGTCTTTTGAGCATTTGCTCAATTCTTATGACTATTCCAAGTAGTAAGTAGACACTAGTAGGCCTTTTACTGGCTAATTAAAAACCATACAGTTTATAGATACTTAATAAGAAACGTCAGTTTAACATAATAATTAATGGTGTCTAAATATTAAAACTTGGCGTGATTTTACTGTGTGACAAAATGAGTTAATATCGAGACACAATTTTTTACGAGGTTGTGTGTTCCAATCGGTCCCAATACTACCATACCCGCTTACTGTAAACAAAACAGTACATACTTCACCATCATACGTGAAACATGTACTTGTAGTACGTTGGATGTGATTCGAGATTCAGCCCATGTTGTGATTCGAGATTTTTTTATTTTGTTCACATAGCATAGTGGTTAGCTATTCAACTGTTATTGTATGGACGACCGTCTACAGTTTTCATTGTATAAGAGTACACTTTAGTTCTGTTAATAAACGTTCTGTTGCCCACGTTATTTTGGCAACATTTTTATTAGTTGGATAAAAGTTGCATTTGGAGACTGCAGAATTGGACTGAATGCCAGCAAGCGCTGTGGTCTTGTGGGATCATCCCCAACATTCAATATGTTGACCCCGTTCCGATTCCCTTCTCAGGTGTTCCAATTTTTGTCTCTCAGAAATATTTATCCACTCTGAAAGTTTCAGTGGTCGCCCCGCACTATATATCCACTCTGTAATATCATGAATCTCATATATTTAGGAGAATAATTGCATTACATGTCCCTTTTGTACTGTTATTGTTTTTTAAATGAACGAACCAGCCATGGAGTGGTTATTTTCATTATAGGTACTGTATAGCTATTAGCTAGCCATCTACAGTAATCTTTGTACAAGAGTACACTTTAGTTCCGTTAATAAATATTCTGTTGTCCACGTGATTTCAGCAAAAATCTAATGGCTGAGGTAAAAGTTGCATTATAAGTAGCGTAATGTTTAAATACACAGCCTGACTCATAGAACACCCTGGTTTGAAACCAGCCAGGGACAAAATTCATCACTTCTAATTGTGGGCCGACAGGACTAGGCTTGCATGGTTCGTTTTCTGGTTAAAGATACTAAAGAACAAGATGTTTTGGACGAGAAAAGGCCAGTGTTGTGCTTAGTGTTGATGTATGTATGGTTGTGTAATAATATTATTTGTGGTGGAGGTAGGGGTTTCCTGAGAAGCATATTACTATGCTGGTAATGATCTGCAGTATTTTGAGGTGTTTTGTAGGTGTATTGTTTAATATCTTGGCGTTTAGAGTGCTAATTTAGTATTCCAGAGTCAGTATTATCTTTAGCATGACATTTTTTAACTCTCCTTTTGAGTTTAAACAAGATTGTTTTGTGACAGTGATTTTAGTTTAGAATGCATTATATAATGGAAATGGAGATACATAGCATCTAAACAAGTTTTTGAAATTAATGTGGCATCAAAAGGTGGTTTGGAAACCGTCTTAGATCAGAATACACACGTCAACAACGGCCAGTTACTACAATTGATCAAGTAGTTTTTTTTGTCCATTTGGTCAAGGGCAGTCTACATTGTGCTTTTTCTAATTGTTTTTTTTTGTACTTGTCCCGGGCGAGCGTTAATGTCAAGCTCGGTGCGTGAATCCCTATTTCAATGAAAAGGAAACACATGACGTCCTGAATATGCTTGCAGGCAAACACTATTTGCTTATAGGAGGTAATGAATTGTGTGCATGTGTTACATAACAATACACTGATGAGATCGTGCCACTGAATACTTTTATCCAATGGAATATTTATGATGTTATGCAGCTCAGATGTGTCGATTGCCTCTATGATATAATGTCAGTTAAGTTATATAAGATTCAACATGTTACTCTGTATTCTCCTATACCTCATTTCCCTAATCCTTTGTGCCCAACGGCTTGATCACAATACTGTACTTATCTCAGTCTTCCTGTCTATGCTGAAATAACAGTGAGGAGTTTACCTTGCACATATAACCGCCAGCTCTCTAACTCTCTTTGGAATTGGGCACAGCTATTATACTGGGACAGAAATTGGCCTTCAGTCTGTGTGTGGATGGAGAATGGAGGAAACAGTCTTTTTTTTTCAGGGCACTATTGTAGTCCTGTTCAATTGGCTTAACTTACATAACCACAAACGCTTGATTCTCTTCTATTTCCCATTCCCCCTTCTGCTTCCCCCAATGGCCATTTTGAACCCTGCTGAAATCAGGTTTGTTTGATATTAAATGTCTCTAAGCCAGATTGTTCGGTTGTAGCAATTTATTTAGGCCATAGGTTTTTCAACAACTAACCAATTATCCACATATTTGCAGTGTTGTGTATGGAATATGCATAGTTTTCATGCCTTAAGTATTTTTTTCTCACTGTATTGCTGTTGATTGAAGTAGACTGAAGTACTATTTTTTGAATGAGGATTTTAGGTTATTATTGGCTCCTTGTATTATTGGAAATGATATCCTGTCATATTGTGACGTCGCAAAATAAGGTGGTGATGACTCGGGTAGCTGACATTTTGTGAATAGGTGCCCACTGAGAGCCGAGCTTCCCGTTTTCTTCAAAAAGAGGCAGTAGAAAAGGCATTGAGTGAATGGAAAAAATGCAAGACAGAGTTTTTCACATCAGGCCTGCATGATAAATCCGTTCTTGATAATACCCTTGAGATGACTCTACAGTTGGATAGGTTTTTATTGGCAGGATCCGCCTCTGGTGTTAAACACACACTGCTTCAAGAGTTTGATCTTTGAACCATAACTTCCCCTACATCTAAAGCTTTCTTCTTTATTATTGCAGTTAACTGAGGTGGGAAAGGACAGCTTACCCTCCTGGCTGCACTGGGACACTGAGTGTTGCATCCTGCAAGGCCTGGCTCTGGAGCAGGACAAAGGGGTCTACCATATCTCCCTCTCTCTCCCCGGCTCTGAGATAAACAGTGGCCATGTTCCGGAGATCTTCTCTATTGATGTGCTCCCAGAAGAGCGAGCTGTCACTGAGCCAGCCCTGTTGGCACTCCAGGCTGAGACCAACAACTTCCAGCCCTTCACTTGTGGCAGTGACGATCCTGTCACAGTCCTCACAATCATCCTGGATGCTGACCTCACCAAGATGGATGCCCAGCAGAGGGTAGGTCTGCTGGCCAGCATGAAAATGTTTTCTAATGTCCCCCTGGAGCACATGAGGGTGGTTCCCGTCGTCAACAATCGTCTTTTCGACATGTCTGCCTTCATGGCGGGTCCTGGAAATGCCAAGAAGGTTGTAGAGAATGGGGCCCTATTGTCGTGGAAGCTGGGCTGCGCCCTCGGCCAGTCCAGCATTCCTAACATCAACAGCGTCCAGTCGCCTGCCAAGGACGGGTCCATGTCATCCAAGCTTGGCTACCCTGTGGTGGGCTGGCACATCGTCAACAAGAAGCCCCATGTGGTGAAACGGGTCAGGAGGCAGCTGGGAAACACCCCCACTCCTGTGCCCTCCCTACTCCCACCAACCACTTACCCAGAACCCCCTACTCGCATTGTTCCAACCCCTACATCACCTTCCATCTCTCAAGCCACTGACAGCTCTGTACCCCCTGTCCATGGCCCTTTGCCCACACCGCTGAAGCCTACCATCCGGCTGAGAGATCAGATAGCCCACACTCCTACAATAGGAGTTCCTCAGCCCACTAGGTTCCTGGGCACTACCAGTACCATCCCCATTCAGCCTACAATGACCCGACCAGCTATTCCAGAGGCGACTGCTCTACCTACCCCACCAAGCACCACTAGAAGGCCGAAGACCCCCACCACCAAGAAAACAAAGAAACCCAAATCCTCCACACCGGCACCCCGGGAACCTAAGACCTCTACGGCCAAGCCCCCAAGACGCACCACTCCTCAGTCTGTGGTTCCTGAATACATCAATGAGAAACCCCAGCTACGCAACCCCATTGATGAGGTGAACGCCTGGGTTGGGACCTACTTTGAGGTAAAGATTCCTCCAGATACCTTCTTCGATAAAGAGGACGGCACCACTGATAAGCTGCGGCTGACTTTGAGGAAGAACCATAACGAGGTGGTCAACGAGACCTCCTGGATACAGTTCAACAGTACCATTCAGCTCCTGTACGGTCTCCCAGAGAAAGGACACGTGGGCAAACATGAGTACTTCATGCTGGCCACTGACAAAGCAGGCATGAGCACCATAGATGCCTTCGAGGTTCATGTCAACCGTTGGTCTACCAGCGACAAACCCTCTGTGTTTTTTTCTGCTCGTTTCCATGGCGAACCAAAGATTATCAATAACGACATCAACAAGAAAATCCTGTTGACCAAAAAGCTGGCTTATGCACTCGGTGACCGGAACACCAGCACAGTTACCCTGCGGAGCATCACAAAGGGTTCCATCGTGGTGGAGTGGACCAACAACAGCCTCCAGCAAAGCTCCTGTCCCAAGGACCAGATCACCGTGCTTAGCAGAAAGATATCTGACCCCCAAGGCAGGCCCACTTTGGCCTTCTCCAACGCCATGGAGCCGGACTTTAAACCCATCAACATTTCTGTCCGCGGCGCCAACAAGTGCCACACTTACACATTCGTGCCCCCAGGAGAGGTGATCATCCCTGTTCTCCCTGCAGCCACTCCTTCCCCTGGCACGGGTCGAAGCACCAGTGATGATGTCTACCTGCACACGGTCATCCCGGCTGTGGTGGTAGCAGCACTTTTACTGATCGCCGGCGTCATCGCCATGGTCTGCTACCGTAAGAAGCGCAAAGGCAAGATGACCATTGAGGAGCAGGCTACCTTCATCAAGAAAGGTGTGCCCATCATCTTTGCAGATGAGCTAGACGACTCCAAGTCTCCCCCATCCTCCAGTATCCCGCTCATCCTGCAGGAGGAGAAGCCTCCCTTGCCTCCACCGGAGTACCCCAACATGGCTGGCCCTCATAGCACCCTGCTTAACCAGGATCTCCTCGAGGAGTACTCCATCTACCATGACGAGGACCCCAATGCACCTCCCTATCAGCCCCCGCCCCCCTTCACAGTTCCCATTGAGGGGAAGGGGTCCCGCCCCAAGAACATGACATCATACAGGTCGCCCCCTCCCTACGTGCCTCCTTAACGCTCACAGAAGCTTTAGCTTTGGGAGGGAGGAGGGCTGTGGTGCCGGTTGTTTGTATGAAAACAATTTACGGAGGGATTTTTACACGCACATTGTACATTGAGACGGCTTTGCCATGGACAAAGCAGGTGAACACCATGCCTGCATAAGTGACCACTGCGGATATCTTACTGAAAAAGTCAACTACGGGCACAGGAAAAGTGGACCGACAGTACGTAAAATCCAGCGCTTGTTCTTTTGTTGTCCATCAAAGTTCTGCTTTTGAATCTTGTGTAATAATATATTTTTATTTTAAATCTGTTCTCTTGCCAAGAAGAAATTTTTTTTATCTTCGAAGATGTACTGTTTCTATTGTATAGAAAATAATGAAAAAGTGTGAGAGACTGCAGGCTGCAGAGGCCTTGGAGGAAATGTCACCATGACAACAGACTTGGGAGGCTCTTTATACCAATTACAGTATATCGCTTTTATCTGTCTTTGGGCTAGATCCACAAAGATTTTGCACCTGTTATTTTAAGAAGGGATTCCAAGATAAAAAGCGCAACTAAAAGCATGAATCCATCATTTATTTACAACAAATCCTACATTTGTATTATTTCAATCTCTGCTACACTTTGTTACTTGTAGGGATGGTTACTTCTTGTAGGTTTTACCCCCTCTTGAAAATAATTGGTGTAAAATTTCTGTGTGACGTCTAGTAAATCTTGCCCATTGTGTCTTGCAAAACTGACCATTTGTAACTGGTAGCCTAAAATGGACCCTCTTTTTATTTTATTTTATTTTCCACATTTTAATGAAATGTGCTCTGCTATACAGGTACATTCTCAACAAATAATCATGGACAGGCGGTAAGTAAACACATTTGTTCTTAATGCGATGGGGATTCCAAGACAAGAATAATAATGACCTCCTATTAAGTGTATTTACATGCCTCTGATCTCACCCCTGAAATAGAAATCACCATACTATTCTGGGTTTGCCACAGTATTGACAAAGCAAAAAAATTGCTCGTTTGCCGCCATAAGGTTGACTCAATAAGATGCTATGACATGAGAGCATAGAGAACTGACAGGAGTAAGGATTTAGTCTACTGAATTGATCCACTGTTTGGTGGTGGTGTTCACATGCGTTTTGGAGACGCAAGGGGTGCACTTCAGAGCAAAATCAAGGAGTTAGCAAGCTTATTTGATAAACAACCAAAAGTAGCTATTGGTTGTTTTGTTTTAGAAAGCTGAGCTTAGACTCGGTAGTTGTTTTTGGTTGTTGATCAGGTGCATTTCTCGCTTATATAAAAAATATACTTCTGCAAGTTAGTTGGCTGGCTTGTTGATCATGCTTTGTAGTACACCCGTGAGTGTTTTGCTGAAGAGATTTTCTCATAAGGTGTGACTAACCTCAGTAAATAAAGATGATGTAACTGAAATATGAATATGGAAGGGGAACGTACAGTACTGTAATATCACTGCTCATTGCCTCTATGCTGCTGCACTGTATTGTTAGTGTGCTACTTGCCTGCCTCTCCGTCATTACCTGTTGCGATGAGGCATGGGAAGAAGTGTATGTACATAATGGTGTGCCTGTGAAAATGAAGATCTCCAAAACGTTAGTGTTTTATCAGTAGTTATAGGGGGATGGTGGGGGTAGGGAAATCCTTTTATTTTTGATTGTCTAGATTTATGATCACGATGTCATCAATTGAAACAACAACTTTAGTAGTGTGTGGGGTAAAAAAATTATAACGGACTGACTTTCCCATCACTGAAAATATTGCATCCTGTAAAGAACATGTTAGGGGAGGAGGAAGAGACAAGTTTCATATCTGATATAACCATATAAAAAGATGAGGGAAAAAATCTAATGTTTTTACTGAATTTTTGATACAGTCTCAAATTGTTTTATGAAAATATATTAATAAAGATGTACTACTATTTGTAAAGTCTCCATGACTCTGTATTTTCCACAATTTGTTTTCACCTTTTAGTGAATAATGAATTGGGTCACTCAATACTCAGTTTGAATTGCAGCATTGTAATTTCATCAATTTCACGCTGTGCAAAACAACTTCTCACAGTTCCTACTATATTACCGATTAGCTCTGGTTAATGTCAAAAGTCATATGTTTGTGTGTGTATTTCAAAACCAAGTATGTAAACCAAGACTGTAGATAATTAGGGGTTTTAGATGATGGATTGTTTCAGAAAGTCACTTAAAATCATAATCGGATCAATGTCTGATTTCAATCTTGTGGTGGAATGACTGCAATCCGAGTCTCTTTGCTAACACTCAGTATTTTTAGGTTATGTCTAATTTTACTTTACGGAACCATATGTGTAACCTCAAGTACCTTGAGGGACGATTGTATTTATCGAAACTGTTGCAGTGGGCCTAATGAACAACCTCAGTGAGGAAGTGCTGTTGAACTTCACAGGTAAGTGTTCTGAATGTGTTAATGAATGCAAATCCAAATCATATTTTATCTTGCTCATTCAGCACAGATTGGTGTCATTGTGGGGCTACTGTAAGCCATCGGACATGGAGTGCTTCAACAGGCCCATATTAAGCTTGCCCTACGTTGTCAGGGTTTTAATGAATACTGCCGCTCTTTTGTACGTTTAACACTAAATGTCGTCCCCTTGCAGGAAACCACAAATGGAGTGACCCTGTGGATGCCTCTGCACTGCATTATTCATGACGAGGGATCGGAACGGTCTTTGTGTTTTACGAGCACTGTGGTTTAAGCGCAGGTCCAATGATGAGCGATAGAACCGGGTCATTGTTAATCACTATCCAGCACACCAGGCCTAGTCAGGGCTAAGAACACATCTTTACTATGCTTTAACTGAGTGATGGGCTTTTACTTTCTGATGTTCCTGACCAATGTTAAATGCCGGCCTGCTACTTCCTGCAGCCAGTCATGTTAATACTGGCCAGTAGCCTTTCAACTAATCAAAGTTTTGCCATATTTATTATTCTGCATACCCAACGATACCATTACAACTATATTTCTACATCCCGGTTCCTAGCTAGTTAGAGCAGATCGGTATCCATGTGCAATTTTTAGCACCAACCAAAGAGAAGGGACAAATATAGCCTCTTAATCATTATGTGTTGTAACAGCAGTTCTCCCACTATGTTTTCAGGTGGGCAGCTTCTCCAGTACTCTTGGCTCCTACCTCTTTCCCGGGGTTATCTATTTGTAACAATGACTTATCGTTGCCTTAAGGACAAAAACATTACCGAGCTATTGTTATGATGGCTTACTCTGGAAAGGTCAGAAGCAATTCTATTAGCAGTCAGTGACACGTTGCAGACCCATAGCCATTGACAGGCGTTTTCAGCTGAATATGGTCCAGTTTTCTCATCTGTCCTCTTCAGGCACAGTACAGACCCTGAGAGCAGTTCCTCATCCTTTTCCCTTCCAACAGAACCAGTTGGTAGAAGCATGCAAGTCATAATTTGCTCCTTGATATTAACGTTTTGTATGAAAATGTCTTGTTTATTGTATTCCATCACTCCTCCGTTATATTGTAGTGTATACAATCATATAGCAACATGCATATTAGGTTGCCCACAGTGTTGTGGTGGTGGTGGTGTAAGCATTGGAATGCTTACACCAAAAGGATGGTGTAAGCATCCTTCATTTTAACAGGCAAGTCAATTAAGGCCAGATTCTTACAATGATGGACTTGCTAGTAACAGGGCACTTTAATGTATTAAACTGATCTTGATTTACCTTTTTTTATTTCTTTTTACAAGTAGTTGTTTGTCCTATTTGGGAAACATTCATAATATCAGTGGCTACAGGAGAGCTAAATAAGATTTCTTTCAACAATCACACTAGGGGTGAGTCATGTGGTGCCTTTTACCCTCAACATTTTTTCAGTGGGTGATTCATGGGACCATTACATGACTTTCTTGTCATGTTGATCCACCACTTCTCCTAAGAACCTACACACATCCACTTCTCTGGAGTTAAAATGGTCAGGGACCAGCAAAAGGCTCTGGCATTACAAAAGATTCAGATATATACTACTGTTCTAAAGTTTGGATTGACTTAGAATTAGCCTTGTTTTTGAAAGAAAAGCCTTTTTTTCTGCCTTTGATTAATATCGAAATAATCAGAAATACAGGGTAGACATTGTTAATGTTCAAAATTACTCTTATAGCTAGAAACTGCTGCTTTTTAATTGAAAATGTATAGAAGCGTACAGAGGCCCATTAATTGCAACCACTCCTGTGTTCAAATAGCACACTGTGTTTGCTAATCCAAGTTTATAATTTTTAAAGGCTTACTGAATATAGAAAACCCCTTTTGCGCCACAACATATTGTGGATCATTTGGTGTTATTTTAATGGACATGTGCTGTTCTTTCAAAAACAAGGAACGGTAGTGTACAAGTAATAAATTAATTGTTGGACCTACTTATTATGTTATAGAATTATCTGTGATCTTAATGTTTCACTTCACAGTTGAATCAGCTAAGGGTCTTTGAATTGTTAACTAATTTTAACTGAATTCCCTTGTAAGGCCACTTTTACACATATTAACTATATATCTGTTCCTGCAGCTCATGAATTTGAAGTTTGCCACTGATTGCACCACTGACCTGTGCTGAAGCTAAAGTGCAGTGGGGTTTTGGGAAATTGTGTAAAAACTTAGATGAAGCTTTTTCCTGCTCCCCATTTCATAAAAAAAATCATGTACTCATCAATAATGTACTGTGAATGAAGGTTAATGTATGTGATGTAATATGGATGAGGTTTATGAGAACCTATGCAGAGCTGACCTTTCAGTTGTCTATCCCTCTGATGCACTGCCTCATGGAAGTATGTTTTTTCTAGCTTTGGTGCCTTATTACAGTTCTGAACACAAAATGACTGTAGCATTATTTTCACTAGTCACTAGACTGTTGTTAATTCCGATTTTTCCCCTATAAATGGAAGTACCAGTGCCCTAACTCTACTGATACACTAACATGGTGTGTTTTGGGTTGTAATTGCATTACAAAAATACCCTTTTCTGACAGAATTCACTTCTTGGAACATGAGTCAGACTAAGACAGCACTTTTACATTAACACATGTATCACTTATTACAGAAGTCTCTGACGTTGACTATTTTCAACATGTATTTTCTAGCCTTCGCAGTTGTGACCCCTCCCCCAACATTGCCTTTCACTTTAGGGGTGCCATTACCTCTGAAACACCCACCCCTCAAAAGATCTCTAGGGACATTACTAGGCATGTTGCTAGGGGGCCAGACATCTGCACATCCTCCTGATTCAGCAGGTCAGGAACAACTCTGTCTCCACTAAACAACTATAGAGATCCCAGGAAGCTCATCTCTGTACCGCAGAAAAATGGCCACCCTCCTATCTAGACTTGTGGTCAGCTGTGTGACAGATGCATATTCTTTATCATGATTGGCTGTGTAATCATCAATTATTGTCTGTCGTTTCCACATAGTACTGAGTTGTGCGAGATATGTAGGTACTACGAACATTTCATTGTCCTTTCCTTTGATCTGCTTTGTATAATGTATATTCAGTCTATTTAGTACCTGTGTTTTTCATTTTTCATTTCCACTACCATTTTCCCATCTCCCCGTACCTGATTTGTTGTGTGCGTGTTACCTCCTGGACTGCCTTATTTTCCTCTAACCGGGGGTGGTGTCAGCGGGTCACAGACTAGCAAACACATAGCTAGTTTGCTCTCTTTCAATACTGCATGATAATTGAATCAATGTACAAGCCCTTGAGCAATCAGTTTGAACAACAAGAGAGGCAAATGCATTCAACCGTGGATACATCTGCCATATGAGAATAAATTAAACTGGTTGTTCATTAGCTTCACCATTAGGTATGATATAGTAGAAACACTAAAAGATGTTTGTTTTTTTCTGGGTGGGATCAGCCTGATGGAAATTAAATCTCTTCAAATGTTCGGATGGTTCTCTGGAATCATAACAAACGCTCATTAGCCAGACGGTGCAACCAGGGCAACCTCTCCCTGAGAGAGGCTGGCTAATTATTCCATAGAAATAATATGCTCTCTCTGCCATTGACACAAACTGTCAAATTATTCTAAAAAGACTAATGATCTATAGTTGCTCCATATGCGGACAGAAGAGTGGTTGTTGGAGGTTATTACAGATGATCTCATAATTAACTTTGCCGGTATTGCAATACCTGCTTGGTGCTCTTTGTCCCAAACTACATCCTTATCTCCATTTAGTACACTCCTTTTGAGGAGGATGTAATTTGGGACAGATTCTGTATACTTTCGGCTTGGTCCTTGAGCGTTTATTGACCTTTGCCCTCCGGATGTAGCAGATAGATGCATTAGCTCCTTGCCAATAAAAGCAGTGCTGTGCTTGGTGATGTGGTGCGCCGATTCTGCTGCGCACCAACCCCATAGTTCTTATCCTACCTTGCTGATGCAGGGATTCTTGGGTAAAAAAAGAATGGCGGATGGATCGGGTTGCAGTGCGGTGCTTTAACTGGCTTTCGTGTTTTTATTGCTTACCTGTTATTTTATATGTTCTTCGTGTACTTCAATGTCTTTGATGTTCAGAAGTCTTTGACGTTTAGGATATTGCATATAAAGGGGTGATGTATTGAGTGTACACTCCTCTTTCCTCCACATAATGGAGACGCTTGTCAGTTACGGTCATTAGATGTCTGCTGTAAAGTTCTGAGCATTGCATAGTATTGAATGTCTCCCCTGAGGTTTTCTGCTTATTAGGCATTTTTATGGCACAGATTTATTAGCCCATTAATCTGGAGAACTGATAACCTTCAAGTTACTCTATGTCAAGGGAAAACAAAAAGTGTGCACATGTCTCAATTGTGAGAGCACAGCACTTGTAATGCCAGAATGGTGGGTTCAATTCCCGAGGCCACCATGTAGAACATATGCGTGCATGACGTTTTTTGGGATTACGGTTTGTCCTAAATGGTGTCTGTAATGAGTACCAAATAAATTATATTGAGATTCCACTATAAATATTGAGGTATATATGCTTAGTTTTTTATTATTAGTATTTATTATTAGTATTTTTACCTCTGTAGCAAATATGTATGTCCCTTTATAACAGGATAATGAAAAGAAATGTGACATGGTCAAATGCTAGAAAAACAACTTCTAGTTTGGACTGTCAGACATTTTAAAACATTGACAAACCTGTGTATAAAACATATTATAAAAGCAAAAGCAGACTTCTGTGTAAGCTGTGTACCTGTAATGGATGTCATTCCAAAACAGTAAAAGCCCAGAACTGCTGCCATCACACTGCCATAAAAGATATTGTAGGAATCTTTACATATTGCTGATCAAAATGTGATTACTGATGTCTTTAATTGCCACTTTATTGCACTGAATCTAATTAATTTACAAAAAAGCTATACCCTAAATGACAGAGGTAAAAATGATAGAGCAATACATGGAAATTGAGTAATCCTGCAGAACACTTGCTTTCACTTTGGCCACAAAAAAAAGAGGTCCTTGATTCATTGATAGTTATAGACCCTAAGGACCACAAGGGCTAATATGCTCCACATCCAGGCTTATTGGTTAGTGTCAGCCTTCTCTAAAATCCTGGAGACATTAGTAAATAAGCACTTATGTTCCTTTTTAAAGATGATTTGATTCAGAAGAACAGTCAGTGTTATTTAAATAGCTGTGTTAATTGGGCCTGGCCAAGGACACTAGCCTCTGGTTTTAAAATAACCTTAGTGACAGAACACAGGCTTTTGTAGCTAATGGAATAAAATTTATATTTCTTGTTGTCTACAGAGGAGTTCCACAGGGTTACATTTTAGGTCGTATAGTGTTTATAATGAATTGTGTAAATCTCAGAAATTCAGCATTTCATTTTTATGCTGACAACACAGTTCTATTTGCTATGGTTTCCTCTCTGGAACAAGCTGTTGCACACCTGCTGTCTGATTCCCAACTGTTATGTGAATCCCTCATGAACCGTTGGCTAGAACTAAATGCAAATGTAACCAAATACTTGCTATTTTCTAGGTCACAGAACCAACTCTAAAATTAAAACCAAGGTGTTTCCTGTATAGAGCATGTTGCTTCTTACAAATACTTTGGAATGTGGTTATCAAAATGTATTCTTTTAAAACATGTTAGAGTTGGTAAAAATGCTAAAGATTAAATCGGTATCTTTCATTGGAATATATCACGTATGTTGCGTTGGCATGGAAAAGGTATTGTGCAACCAATTTTTATGTTGCTATTAGATTATGATGATATACCAACCATACCTCTCAGGAATTATGTTCATAGGGAACTGTTTTGTAAACCGTAATTACTATGCATTCAGTACGAAGATAAGTCAACGCAAATATATTCATCAACATATCCCCAGTGTTATTGATCTTTAATGACTCGTTATTAGGTTACTCCTTAATGTTTCACTATTAAGTTGGTCCTTACTGTAATCGATTAAAAAATAAAAACACAATTTTTTACAAATTACATTTATAGTTAAGATAACAGAGGGTTAAGGTTAGGTGTGACTGTCCTGGTGTTAGGTTTTGGAATGCGATTAGGGTTAGGCTAGGGTTAACGTTAGGCATCAAAGTGCTGAGGTTTAGGATAAGGGTAAGGTAACAAAAACAGAAAAATGTCTGTCTAAACAACAAAATTCCACAACATAAAAATCTAATTTGCAACTTAAAGTAGGTTGTGAAAACGCTCGCCCACCATTCCCATGACACCCTAGCGAACAGCCACTCAATTTAAATTTGAATACATATATAAAAGCCCCAGTGGCCGCTTTTCAATGGTAGGTGAATGACCGTTGTCATGTGCTGACACTATTTAATTGAGAGTCATTAAGGATAATCAACACAGGGATATGATTATACTGAACGTAATATAACTGTTGATATGCTAATACTGAATGTGAATTATTACAAATCTACTATACCATACAAAAGTTTGGGGTCACATAAAAATGCCCTTGTTTTTGAAAGAAGAGCAATTTTTTGTCCATTAAAATAACATCAAATTGATCAGAAGTCATTCTTAATGACTAAATTGTAGCTGGAAACAGCATTTAGACAGTGCTTTTCAGTTTCTTCAGCATCAGCATTTGTGGGTGTGATTTCAGGCTCAAAATGGCCAGAAACAAAGAACTCCCTTCTGAAACGATTCAGTCTATTCTCGTTATGGAAAATGAAGACTTGCATCTGTGAAATTGACAAGAAACCGAAGATCTCATACTACGATGTGTACAACTCCTTTCACAGAACAGCGCTAACTGACTCTTACCAGAATAGAAAGAGGAGTGGGAGGCCCCAGTGCACAACTGAGCAAGAGGACAAATACAGCTCTTGAAAAAATAAGAGACCTCTGCACCTTTTTCTTTCCTTTCCAAAAAAGTTGAAAAGGAGCAGAGGTCTCTTATTTTTTCCAGAGCTGTATTTCTCCTCTTTCACAGAACAGTGCTAACTGACTCTTACCAGAATAGAAAGAGGAGTGGGAGGCCCCAGTGCACAACTGAGCAAGAGGACAAATACAGCTCTGGAAAAAATAAGAGACCTCTGCTCCTTGAAAAGGAAGCTTTGGAGTGAGGAACAGAAAGGTTCCAGTTAAGAGACCACTGCAAATTGAACACTTCTGTTCCTCATTCGAAATGCTCCTTTTCAACTTTTTTGGAAAGGAAAGAAAAAGGTGCAGTGGACTCTTAATTGTTTTCAGAGCTGTACATTAGAGTCAAGTTTGAGAAACAGATGCTCTACAGGTACTTAACTGTCAGCTTCATTAAATAGTTCACACAAAAGCCCAGTCTCAACAGTGAAGAAGTTATTCTGTGATGTCGGCCTTCAAGGCAGAGTTCAAAAGAACACATGCTGGACAGAGGAAAAACTTGGATAGATAGCAATTTCACAAAACATACAAAGTAATAATGTTTATATTGGAATGTATTATCTTTTTAATCACATTCATGTTTATCCATCTCATTTTAGCTGCACAGCACATATGTATTGTAAACTGTTAAATTTCACAAGTGTAAATATACAGTATGTGATGATAAAAAAAATGTATATATACAAACTGTCATATACAGTGGGGCAAAAAAGTATTTAGTCAGCTACCAATTGTGCAAGTTCTCCCACTTAAAAAGATGAGAGGCCTGTAATTTTCAAAATAAGTACACTTCAACTATGAAAGACAAAATGAGAAAAAAAATCCAAAGAATCACATTGTAGGATTTTTGCCCCACTGTACTGTTCCCTCCAAAAGTATTGGAACAGCAAGGCCAATTCCTTTGTTTTTGTTGTTCTCTGAAGACATTTGCGTTTAAGAACAAAAGTATGAGACAAAAAAATCTGAATTTCAGCTATCATTTCCTGTATTCACATCTAGATGTGTTAAACAACTCAGGACATACCGTCCTTTGTTTGAACCCACCCATTTTTTAAGTGCGCAAAACTATTGGAATTATGTGACTGACAGATGTTTCTTGTTGCCCAGGTGTTGCCTTTTAGGTTGATTGTTCAAACATTAAATAGCTCTGCATGGCTGGTCTTAAGTTTCCATCATTGGTTTAATGAGCCTGTTCCAGAAGCAGCCATGCACGCCCAAGCCATGACATTACATCCACCATGCTTCACAGATGAGCTTGTATGCTTCGGATCATAAGTGGTTCCTTACTTTCTCCACACTTTGGCCTATTCATCACTTTGGTAGAGATTAGTCTTGGTCTCATCAATCCATAACATTGTGTTCCAGAACTTTTGTAGCATATCTCTGTGCTTCTTTGCAAATTTCAATGGCCTTCCGGTTCTTACTGCTGATGAGTGGTTTGCATCTTGTGGTGTGGCCTCTATATTTCTGCTCTCAAAGTCTTCTTCGAACAGTGGATTGTGGAGGTCGTTGGTGATGTCTCTTACTGATGTTTTGGGGGTTTTCTTCACAGCTCTTACAATATTTCTGTCATCAACTACTGTTGTTTTCCTTGGTTTACCTGTTTGACATCTGTTGCTCAATACACCAGTAGTTTCTTTCTTTTTCAGGACATTCCAAATTGTTGTGCTTGCTATGCCCAATGTTTGTCCAATGGCTCTGGTCAATTCTCCTTCTTTTCTCAGCTTGGACAATGGCTTGTTTTTCTCCCATAGACAGCTCTTTGGTATTCGTATTGGTTTATCCTCTTAAACAAGAAATTAAGTCTTTATAGGTTTTTAATATTTATTGATGATGTAACTGATTATTGTAGCAGCAAAATGAATTCAGAAGTGAACAGAAACATTTTATCTGCCAATTTATGGAGAAATGCATTGAAACTAATTGGGAGGAAGTTTATCATGCAGCAGGACAATGACCCATAGCACACTGCCAACTAAACAAAGGACTGCATCAGGGGAGAAAAGTGGAATTGTGGTTTTAGACTGGCCAAGTCAATCACCTGACCTTACCCCAATAGAGCATTAATTTCACCTCTTTAAGAGGAGACTGAAGGGAGAAACACCCCAAAACAAACAAGACCTGAAAGAAGCTGCGGTAAATGCCTGGAATACCATCACAAATGAAGAATGTAACAGTTTGGTGATGTCGATGGGTCGCAGGCTTGAGGCAATTATTGCAAGCAAGGGTTATGCCACCAAATATAAAATTGTATTAACTTTTAAGACTATTTGTTCCATTACTTTTGCTCACCTAAAAATGCTGTGGTCTAATACAAACTGTGATCTGTCCTAAGTTGCTTAACACATCTAGATGTGAATAGCAGGCAATATAAGCTGAAATTCTGAACTCTGGTCTCATACTCATCTTTTGATCTTAAACAAAAATGTCTTCAGTGACCAACAAAATCAAAGGAATTTGCCTTGCCATTCCAATTATTTTGGAGTGAAACCAGTAACAACAAATATGCATTCATTATATCACTACTCTGTAAACAAGCAATGTTTGAAAGTATTATTATGTAACTACACTTCCTGTATTTACCCACCTCAGTGAATTAAGCAATCAGTTGGCCTTTACTATAAAAAATATGAGTTGCACTACCAAAGCACTACCCTCTGTCTTCTTTGTTTCTCTTTCTGCATTGTAACCTGCCTCTTTTGAATCCCAGGAATGACAAATGTTAGTGAAAGATTATCTTTTCCTTTGCCTTATATAGATCAACAAAATGCATCTTCCATCATTTACTGGTCCTTTTGATTTTTCAGTACCTCACTTACTATTTTCTCAGTTTTAGCACAGTTTAATAATTTATCTATTTCTAATTTTCCCCAGTTCTTGCACACTTAAATAAAAAAATGTATTTCCAATTTCCCCCATGCAAAATTTCCTATTTTCCTTGAGTCACATGATGTGAGCAAACGCTTGTCAGATTGTGATTGTTTGTTTGGTATAGCGACAATGAATGATCAAATTCTAATAGATATACAGGTGCTGGTCATATAATTAGAATATCATAAAAAAGTTAATTTATTTCAGTAATTCCATTCAAAATGTGATACTTGTATATTGTATACAGTCATTCCACATAGACTGATATCTTTCAAGTGTTCATTCCTTTTAATTTTGATGATTATAACTGACAACTAATGAAAACCCCCAAATCAGTATCTCAAGAAATTATAATATTGTGATAAGCTTCAATATTGAAGACACCTGGTGCCACACTCTAATCAGTTAAGTAACTCAAAACACCTGCAAAGGCCTTTAAATGGTCTCTCTGTCTAGTTCTGTAGGCTACACAATCACGGGGAAGACTGTTGACTTGACAGCTGTCCAAAAGACAACCATTGACACCTTGCACAAGGAGGGCAAGACACAAAAGGTAATTGCTGTTCACAAGAGGCCGACTGTTCACAGAGTTCTGTGTCCAAGCACATTAATAGAGAGGTGAAGGGAAGGAAAAGATGTGGTAGAAAAAAAGTGTACAAGCAATAGGGATAACCGCACGCTGGAGGATTGTGAAACAAAACTTATAAAAAAATGTGGGGGAGCTTTACAAAGAGTGGACTGCAGCTGGAGTCAGTGCTTCAAGAACCACCATGCACAGACGAATGCAAGACATGGGTTTCAGCTGTCGCATTCCTTGTGTCAAGCCTCTTGAACAAGACAGCGTCAGAAGCGTCTCGTCTGGGCTATAGACAAAAAGGACTGGACTGCTGCTGAGTGGTCCAAAGTTATGTTCTCTGATGAAAGTAAATGTAGCATTTCCTTTGGAAATCAAAGTCCCACAGTCTGGAGGAAGAGAGGAGAAGCACAAATTCCATGTTGCTTGAAGTCTAGTGTAAAGTTTCCACAGTCAGTAATGGTTTGGGGTGCCATGTCATCTGCTGGTGTTGGTCCACTGTGTTTTCTGAGGTCCAAGGTCAACGCAGCCGTCTACCAGGAAATTTTAGAGCACTTCATGCTTCCTGCTGCTGACCAACTTCATGGAGATGCAGATTTCATTTTCCAACAGGACTTGGCACCTGCACACAGTGCCAAAGCTTCCAGTACCTGGTTTAAGGACCATGGTATCCCTATTCTTAGCAAACTTGCCTGACCTTAACCCTATAGAAAATCTATGGTGTATTGTGAAGAGCAAGATGCGATACGCCAGACCCAACAATGCAGAAGAGGCAAAAGGGGCCCCAACTAAGTATTGAGTGCTTTACATGCTCATACTTTTAATGTTCATACTTTTCAGTTGGCCAACATTTCTAAAAATATTTTGTTTGTATTGGTCTTAAGTAATATTCTAATTTTCTGAGATACTGATTTTGGGGTTTTCATTATTTGTCAGTTATAATCATCAAAATTTAAAGGAATGAACACTTGAAATATATCTGTCTGTGTGTAATGACTGTATACATTATAACATTTTAACTTTTTGAATGGAATTACTAAAATAAATCAACTTTTTGATGATATTCTAATTATATGACCAGCACATATATATGGGTTCAAGATGACAAAATACTTTATGATGCTTGTTTTGGCACAAATAGTTTTCAGAGAACACACGGAGACCTATATACTCTGGCCTCCCCATTTTGGAAAACCGAATATATCACATATTTTCAAACACTATATTGATTGCCTTGTTCGCTTCCACTGTAGCCCAGAGAGGCTTCCTTTAAAAAAATATGAAAAATATAAAAACTCAGAATTCCAAAAAAGATGTCTCTACATTCCAGGATTATGCTAGATAATCTGAAAAAATACCCCAGGTTAAAAATAACAAACCTTTCCTTTAAGTTTTGCTCCACCTTCTACATTAACCGGCAGGAAATAGAAGCACTTGGACATCCATATATTATTAATAGCAAATCTGATAGACATTTACATTCATGTAGAAAGTTGCAAAAAGCAGATGTATTGGTAGTGGCATCTAATTTTCTTTTTGACTTGAATTCAAAGTAGCAAGAGGGCTTAAAGGGTACATGGGCTTAATAGTTACACTTACCTCTAACATTTCTGGTAAAAATAATACTTTAAATCACTTAAGAATATGAGTAAAATCTTGTCATTTAGGAAATGTTTCCAAAAATATTTCCCAAAAATGTAATGACATGGATTCCTAGTTGGCTCTGCAAAGGTCTTATGTAGTGCCAATTGCGATTGTCCACCACCGCCTAGGTTCATGCCTTGAATACCACAGGTTGATGGAGGCTCCATGGGGTGCTGCATATTGGACAACCCTAACACAGGGTTTGGGGGTGGCATTGTCAGCAGGGATTTCTTGTCTAAGCAACGTCTGGCAGCTCTAAAGCAATAGAGGAGTTCCCTGCTGACAAAGACAAGGTCAGGCAGGGTTGGATGCCTGCTAAATATTTGTCAGTCAAGTGAGTGTGTCCTCAAGCTGATCTGACTGAATGTATTGGATGTGCAGCGTGGCAAAAAAGTTGAAAGGCTTGGAGGGAGACATGCCATGATCTTTAACTCTCTTGAGACCATTAAGAGTTGCCGTTATGAGATCTCAGTAACAATGGATATCACAGTTTGGGAGGAGAGAAGTAAATGTTGGGCATAGTTGTGGTACATCTAGAGAGAAATAATTTTAAGGTAAAGGTGTTTTTTCTGGCTTTTTGACAAAAAGTAGCACTTTCTCTAAAAAAGAATCTTCTGTGCTGGTGCCTATCATGTTCTGCCACCTCAGTGTAGCCAGTTATCAGAGTTTGGTGGTGGGGTTGTTTGTTCTGCATGGCATGCCTTACTCATAAATTGAGTAGCAACTATTTTGCAGTTCCAGAAATACATAACTCATAATAGTAATTTAAACTATCCTAACAAATCATTCCATAATGATATACTCCCAAATATTTTGTTATAATTGTAATGTTGTTCAAATATTTGGGTTTGAATGTTTATTTAAATCAGTTCTGACTATGGAAAAAGTCCCTCAACCCATTGAGGTCAGCATCAAGGATGAGGTAATCTATCCCCCTCTACTGGATATCTCTGGGATTGCCCCTATGTAGCCTACTGTGCAGGTGAGGAAACGTGAAAGAGACTGAAGACATTGGGACTCACGCCAGTCAACAAGTTAGCAAATACAATGAGCCTGTTACTTTTATGTTTTGACAGCTATAATTCTTTGTCAGCCTGTATTTCAAAAGTCATTAAAACCAACTTCAATTTCAGTTGCTCATTCTTCCTTTGTTTAGTTATCTACTCACTAATGCATCTGAAATCCTACTTCAGAGCAGCTAACACAATTCGTCACTCAGTGGACATCTTTTTCATGACATTTTGTGGATTATCTTACTTTTGCGACTAATTAAAGTTATGCAGTAACCTTCTGTGTTAATACTTTACAAGCCTAGATGTCAGACCGTAATGTGCTTAGAGAATAGCGTTACAGTGTTCGCTAATTACTACTAGTCCTTACATTGGTGGAGACGAGCCCTGCAATAATATGTTTCAGAATAACATGTATGATCTATATGGAATCAATTTACCAGCTTGTGAATTGAATGTGTTCTTTGGTATCTCCAGCATTCTCCAGGTAGTCCAAGTCCAGTGATTACAAATGACTACCGGGTAGGTTTATGTTCCATCTCCATCTTAGATGCAAAATGTGCAACTATGTATGTCCAAGTAAATATCTGATCATTGATTTGGAGACCATTGCTTGAATGCAACTGGAGCTAGGTTATTACGAGCACAACTTGTAGAAATGTAAACCAAATAATAATTGTTCTTGTTAAAAACATACGTTGTGGTAATAAGAGGTTGTGGTATATGCCCAATATAACACAGCTAAGAGCTGTTCACAGGCACGATGCATCGCAGTGTTCCTGTAGACAGTGCTTAGCATGGTATATTGGCGATGGAACACAACCCCCCCAGCCATACTGCTTTTAATACACTGGTCACCATGGTAATAAGAGCAGTAAAAAGTACTGTGATATCGTACCTGAGGTATGTGGTCTCATATACCACGGCTATCAGCCAATCCGCTTTCAGGTTTCAAAGAACATGGATTATGTAAATTCCAGATACAGTCTATTATCTGCTACCTAGACTTAAGATAGAAATAACACTACTGCACAGAGGGCCTACTTTTTCATTGCCTGAGATAAAGAACAGTATTTTTGAATGGCCTGTTTGTCTCCTTAGGCCATTTAGGCTGTACATTAAAATAATGTCACATCTTCAAAAATATGATGGAGAGACATGGGCTTCATTTTTTATGACATGAGCTACATTTTACAACCAGATCAGAGCAGCTTGCAAGAAATGGGAAAGAATGAAGGTATTCAGCAGCAAAAAAGTACCCAAAGTTAAGGGGGGAAAACTCTAAAGATTAGATAGAAAATAAAAATGTCATCGCACATCCGCAGAAGCTTCTTGGTCTATAATAAAAGAAAAATGTATTCTCTGAAGGTGAGCGAAAAGACATGTGCTGCCACTCTGTTTCTATTATGAAATTAATGTCCCTCACTATATACGACGCGTGGCCCGGCTCACTATCTTCGACGCGTGGCCCAGGCTCACTATATACGACGCGTGGCCCGGCTCACTATCTTCGACGCGTGGCCCAGGCTAGGCGCTCATCTACGACTGTACCCTTTTATACAGTGAATGTGGGGCCATCTAGTGAAAAAGTCAGATATTACATAAATACGTCATTCACCCCATAGAAAATTATAGAAACTAAAATACAGAATCTATATTGTCATTTAGTGTGTATAAATGTATCAACTGGATCAGACTTTTTTTGGATGATCCTTACTGATGACCTTGTTAGGTCAAGCCAATCAAATACATTTTTGGAGAAGAAAATTTACTTTTTCAGAATGGGGATTTCCTCAGTGGTGTGACATCCGTTCTCAGCCTGTGCACTCAGACATCATCATGGGATACCATAGGGATTGGTCCTCTGTATCTATGTATCCTCTATCTGCTGTTGCCCACCCCTAAATATTATTGCTGAGACACACATGAACCAGAAGATGGCAGTAACACACCTTTAAAAATAAGTGTTGGGGAGTATCTCCAATAGCAAAGCAAAACCCCAATTCTTTGCATAGTGAAGTCATGAAACCTACTATCCCAGAAATTACATTAAAAGATAAGAAGACATACCTTAATGTCTCACACACTGGGTTTGGATCAGTTTATGTATTATATCTGAAACAATGCAGATGTAATAATCAAGACAGAGATTTAATTGTCTTAAAACGTTAACTGGCTTTTGCCATATTCATCTGTTTTAATATGCGTCCCTGGTACAGATTTTTGTTCAGTATCTACATTATTTTGTTCAGTGTCTACATGGTTTTACAGCTATAAATGGTTAAACAAGGCATTGTGATCAAATCGGATAAGTGCCATGTTAATGAATAAATCTAGATATTCTTGGTTATAGGTTGGGTGCTTGCATGCTCGTTGTTTTTATGCTAGGGGAATGTGCGCTCCTCCATGTGCATAGTTACTGGCAGATGCTTCCTGGTTGAGTAAACTTTGTGAAAAGAAACAGAACAGCTTGGAAAGACATTCACTGTAGGATGTCTCGATGTTCAACTTCTCAGAACCAAATGGGAGTTGTAGTGATGACTCACGGCCACAGACCCAAATGAGCCTTCACACACTTTAGAGAGGCAAACGTGCTAATACTTGAATGATGAGGGAACTATAATAATAATAACAATGAATAAAAACAAGCATTAAACAAAACTAGGACAAGATCGGGATGGATGACACGCAAGGTCCTGTTATAAACAAGCCTATGTCACTCAAAGAAATGTGCTTCCTAACTATTTTACCCAAAAGCGAAAGAGTTGAAGAGGTTATGGCTTTATGAATAATTTACTGGATATCATTCATTTTTCCCTGATTTGACCCAAAACACCTGTGGATGAAATGTGCAATTTGTTAATAGCGTATAAGTAATGAAATAAGCCTAATTTAATTCACAACAAAATGGCACGTGTAAAACAATCTCCAGAGTGAAACATATTATTCGAAAAATTTAATTTTGGTACAACTCTGAGACTCCCTCAGTAATTTTGTTACAGATTTAGAAAGTTCACGCTAATTGCATTTTCCTTTCTTATCTCTGAAACTGGATCCATTCCAGACTCTGGAGAACAAAGTAATGCCACTTGTAGACTAACAGTAATGTTCCCATTCAAGAATGTTTCAAACTGTCTTTTGTGTTTTTTTGTCTAATATTCAGATAATAAATATCACCCCTTGCATTTTCTATAGCCATTCTTTATTCTCTTTAACACGGCGATGTACCACGTGGTGCCTCTGCTCGGCACCCCTGCTCCATAACTGCTGTCTCCCAGCTGCCCCTTGTGGTCACATGACCTTAGCTACAATATGGCACACTTTCTGCAGAATGTTCTTGGAAGTGAGCTTGGATAGAATTTCGCAGAAAGATGAGAAAACATGACATGGTCTGGGTTGTACTGACTACCTCCTCTGGTTCGTAGGGCGATACCTAATTGGAAGCTGTGGCACGAGTTTGAAGCAACGGTGCAAACTGTCATGCGAAAGGTTATTGTGGATATTTGCTTGAAAGTACAGCAAGGGGAGACCGCACTAAGGTCATGTCAGCAGCAGTTGTTAAACTGCCTTCGACCTTTAGAACTGATGTGCAACAGATCATTACTGTTGCAATGTGTGTTCACTCTTCTTGTTAGATATTAAACCGTATTTTCTCCCAATATTCCCAATCATGTATTTTTGGGAGGTTGTCTTGTGCATCTCCAAACAATTCTTCATAATATCATTCAGCAAATTATCTTTTGCGAAGCTGTCCGGGCATTAATAAATATTAGTAATAAAGAACTAAATAGAATCCATTTTCACCTACAGTGTCATACTGTGTCAGTACCCAAGGCTTCAGTTTACCAGTGCCCCAATGGCCAGATGGGTATGTGTGGGTCAGTGAGTGTGGGGATGGGGCTTTGCGCCGGGCCCCTTCTGCTCTCTGTGTGAAGCCACTCAGGGGACCACAGCTCTGGGGGACCAGACTCAGGATCAGAAGATGGATCACAGAGGGACTCAAATGCATCATTTCATAAGGATATGAAATACTACTGGAAGGGAAATACTGCGGATTGATGATCAGTGAAAGGTTTAAAGATAGAGTGTGTGATGTGCATTACGCAGTGTAGATGAGATACATGACATTTCTGCTCGGTCCCACTTACCGCACACAATGTGGAAGACTGTTCCATTCCAATAATTTGATATTTCAACTCATGTCATGAGGAATTTTTGTCAAGTAATCTTCAATTGGTACTGTAGTCCATTATCTCCATTGTGATGATACATAATTAATGTCGCCTTTGGGAAGAGTTTAATCAAATCCAAAGCACAGTGATCTGTACTTCAAAGACAACTGCAAAAATGAGTCACACAGTTATCAATTACATATGAGTGCACAATATGATTTTGGGGATTTCGACCTGCTGTTTTTTTGTTTTGACGGTAAGGTACATTTAATATCCACATTCTAAGGTTTTGTGTTTCAAGATCATGATTGGTGCCACAGACATACTTCAAACGTTCTATTAGATCATGCCAGCAAATGAAAATGTAGGTGTGCATACAAGTCAAGATTTGACCTCATATATGAGGAGGAAGACATTTGCAATGAAAAACAAAACATCAAATGTTGTATTTTTTTATCGGACACTAATGGTGTTTTCTATTCAAATGGGTATTTAAAAGATTCTTATTTTTCTTCACAAGGCTTGAACTGTTTCGTTTTATCTAATCTTTCTATGCCTGTTGACAGGTGTAGGTTATGGAAATACATAGTTTGTGCCATTCTCTTTGAAATCAATGGCTTTGCTCTGATCACATTTCACATCTCGGTCACCTCTTGCTTAGACAACAGATGTATCCGTCTTCACCTAAACATGGTTGGTTGTTGGTTGTTGCTGACTCGCATTTAAAAATACATTACTTTTTTTCTGTGCAGTACATCTGCAGGCTCAGGCCATGTGAACATCTTTTATGCAGCCCAGCGCTAAACAAATACAGTATGCTGCATAGTACAGACAATTCTCATGTCAACACTGCTCTCATTTGCTCAATGAATGGATTATTTTATAGAGGGAAAAATGGTCTGCATCCGCAACCGCTGCTACAAATCGAAATAGCTTCTAAACCAGCCATCTTAATAAGGTAATCAGTCAATTATATCCATAATGTCAGATATGTGACTTCCAACTTATCATTAGCAGCTAGAGAATGATGAAATTAGCACCCATGGAGTGAAGGGGAAGGAAAGGGAGACAGTGAGCGAGAGAGAGAGAGAGAGAGAGAGATGGAAAAAACAGACACAGAGAAAAAGAGACTCCCCAGTCAAGCAGCTGAGCCTGGGTGAAGATAAAGGAGATGACTGAGTTAATTGTATTCTGTCACAAACCATGCATCTATTGACTGTCAAACGAGCAGATTTCAAATGCATTCTCTCCGCCCACTTAACAACTCTCAGGAGCAAACAAATGGAGAAACAAATAAGTATATGCCAGGAGACAGTAATATGCCTCCACCTATCCCTTGTTAAAAAAAATAATTAAAAAAAAACATCAGAAAATGCAGTAATGGTATGACACATTCTCTGTCTGTTCTCAGCAGGGAAAAGTGGTGCAGGAGCAGACCAGAGGAAATAAGGACTCACACCAGATGCCCCCGAAGGCATTAATATGCTTAGATTTGAAGGGTGAAACAGGGAACTTTCTCTGGTACAGCTCAATTAGAAATCCCTATTCAGCGAGCATCGTCATTATCATCCATTTAGCATTAACTGATCTGTGGAATTGGATTAATGGGCAACAGTGCGATTGGGTGATTCCATTCAGCTAATGTAGTCTGTACTTCAGAACTGACCTATATCAAATAGATAGCATTTTACAACTAACAGATTGCTAGCTGGATGAAAACAGATGCAACAAAAAGGGATACTAAGAAAGACAAATACAGAATGGAAGAGGGTCTTAATGCACAGGAAGTAGTTCTATCTGGCCCAGTCATCCATTGAGAGGAAGCAGATAGGGTTTCACTCCAGCCGGAGTTAGATAATTGGACATTTATGGAGAGATAGGAAAGCGGGGAGAGCAGCAGCCATGAAACAGAGCTAATCTGGAGTCCGCATCGGTAAATTGTCTGTGAAAGAGCGCATCAGACTTCTGACAAGATAAGGAGGACTTTCCACAACGGCGTTGCTGGAAGAGACTGAGATGTGGAAACTGAGCAGGAAGTTTTCACAGTGTTTTTGAGAGCTACAATTTAGATGTAGAAACAAACGGAGGATGTCACTGTAACAGTTGAAAGCCCTGAGCCGTCACTCCAATGGAGAGTGTCCTGGCTTTAGAGAAATTACACTAGAATCCAAAAGATTCAAGGGCAAGCCATTTAAAAGTATTTTGGCCAAATTGCACTACCACAGAATGTAAACAAAAATATTACTTCAAAAATATTTTTGACAGAATGTTCCTCCTTGGAGGGTTGTAGCTCTCAGATTGACATGATTACTTTCTGTTCTTTAATCTGTCCCCACTTGAATCTCCCACGAGACTGAACACATACAGAGCAGATACTTCTTGACGTGTCTAGAGGTTGGAACAGAAAGAGGCAACTGATTTACGTGGTTCTTGACATGGAAGAAATATCTTGAATATAAAACAGCCATTCTTTTAAGACGTTTGGTCTCCCACCTCTTCAAATCTGCTATTTCTTATTGATATATTGAATCGTATCATTTGAGGTGCTGAACATTTTTCTAAACATCAGACAAAATGTTCTTTGTTTTTTTGTTTTTCTCATTATTGTTCTCTGTGTTGGTTCGATTTGTTTTTGCTTTCCCTGAGAGCCACAAATCCGAAAGTGGGCTGGCCCCTACTGATTGCCTCCACACAGACATTGACACAGGCAATTAATTTGGTAGAGGAGAGGCAAGTCTTAATTGGGCATAAGTGGAATTTTTCTTGGCTGCACAAGTGAGGAATGACAGACTGCGTGTTTGAGAAGTAAAGACTGCCTGGTCCCAATGGAACCCCTGAGTTGCTAGACGTGGTTAACGAGAAACAAGAGAAACTCTATGCTTGAAATGGATCTCCTCTCTCTTTCTGTTTTTCTCTGTATTTCTAAGCATCTTTGTCTCCCAGAGGAGTCAGCAGCAGTGGAATGTCATGTGTCTAAGTAATGTACTCTGATAAGTGAACAGGTTTCCTTTGTACTGACCATGTGTTTCTCAGCGGAGGCAGCTACAATGTCTTTTGACCAATAAAGAATAATATCATGTTCAGGCACATAGCAAAGGGGAACTGTGTTTAGCTTATAAACGCTTTGTTCAATTGGAAGTTCATTATGCTGGTAAACACCAGGATAGCAGGTTAAATTCCCAAGACACTTAGAGGGCTTCAATGTTCAAAACTGACCCCTGAAAACTAGGTTGGGACACAAACTGGTCCATTTGGGTCAACACAGGTCAGCTGCAGTCCCGTAGACCCAAAACCCAACGATAATCAGGACCCAACGTGGACCTAAGAGAAACTGTGAGGATCATCATGTCCGTTTCACACGCATTAATAAGTTGCTGTGGGTAAAACATCCAGTAAATGGCATATTCTATTATTATTAACATGGTACGCATTTCCTATTCTGTACACAGTGCAGGGCAATGGTGTTTGGAAAAGGGTAAAGGCAAGTGATTACAGGTAGAAGAGATTTGGATAGATGAAGAAAGTGAGGCAGGGTTTGAAGGGCATATAAAGACATCTAAACAGAGGCACAGATGGGTTATGGAACACATGGGGCAGCTAGTAGACATCATTTCTTTTATTCTCCCAGGATTATCTCTTCTGCATGACAGCATTACTCAGTGAGCCTGATAATGTGGCATTCAAGGGGTAAAACAAGACGAGCAATTAGCTTTTTACATGTTTTTACAGGAGGCCGTGAACAAAACAATTGATTATATCATGTACTAAGGCAGTCACCGTTATTTTAACGGGACAAATCTCTCAAATGGCGGTGGAGTTTAAGATTTATTTTTACACAAAAAGCCTTAGAAACAAATTGGCATCTTGATTATGACCAAAATAGGTGTTAGCTAATTCTGGTTATCTGATAAAATATACTTTCTTTATCCTCCATGTCAAGTTCTCTTGGTAATGCTTTTGATCTATTTTTGCTTTTAGCAGTGTAAATGATGGACATTGGACTTACATATTAATGCTTTTTTATTTATTAGACCTAGTATTTACTCATAAAATGGCTCAAACATTTAAGCACTTTGTAAGACAAATACAACAATACCTGCTCACATACACCCGCTTCCTTCTGCCAATACAGAAATAGTGTTGCACACACAAACACTCACACAAATAGTGCTTAGGTTCTGCCTTCTTTAATTGTATAAAAGATAACAAAATTATTTAATTACATGTTTATAATTGGACAGACAACATCACAACATACTTTACCTGCATGTTTTTTTATAGTCATATTTTTTCCGATATTCATGTTTTTTCACACCATTGATAATTAAGCATAATGTACTCTGTACGAAAACTATATAAAACAAACATGCTTGGAGATGCAGAGGGGTCCATTTTAATGACAGATCAAAGCCCTATTCTGTTACAAATCAAGTCATTTCTTTAAAATAAATCAATAAACTGCAGAATTATGCTAGAGATCATAAGTGTCAAAATCTTTCCTCAGAGGGCCGAGTGCTTGCAGGTTTTGCTCATCTGACTTCCCAAATAATTTGCTCCAGTCCAACGTTAAACAACAGACATTATTGTCTTCTACTAAAGGTGCTTGAATCTGATCTCCATAATGATTTACAGAAAGCGAAAACAATCTGAACTTTCTGATTGGTCCCAGAAACCAATAGGTCCCTTCTGATTGGCCTCAAATACCAATGGGTGGGGCCAGAGCCAGAAAACACATGGATTTAGTGACATTTTAAAAATGTGTCAATGAATTGGATCATACAATTGATTAGAGCTGATCCAATCTAGGATTAATTTATTTTGCAGAACATCCCTCAATTTTGATGTCACCTAAACAACTTCAACGAGGGAGTCTGAGCGAACGATAAAGCAGCCGAAAATGGCAGTTTGAGTCATCAGGAACAGTTGTCACTCCTCCTTTGAACTTGATCAGATCAGATAAGAACTCCTATCACCTGTCTGTCTAGGTCTTAATTGGACAACAATTGAAAGGAAAGAAACTAAAGCCAGATGACACTAGGCCCTCTGTGGAATGAACTTGACACCTTTTGCTTAAGATCAGCATCATTTTAAGAATTGTTTTCTTTTTACATCAAAATTGAACAAACATACATTGGCACATGCAATGTGAACCTATTGTGCTGCTTTTTCATAACCATCCCAAGCCATTCAAACAGACTTTTATGTTGTAATCCAAACATGAAAATACTCTCAGATATAAAAAAAAATATAGATACATTGGCCGTCACATTGACATAATTATTTGTGTTAAAATGACTGATGTGGCTAGATTTAATTGAAACAAAACACATGGCAGAGCTCGCTACTCTAGGTAAATCTATCAAGGTCCAAATTCAACAATATTATGTCTGAAGAAATGTAAGATCAGGCACAAGGAAATCAGAAGAAACCTCACTTAACTTAAAATACAAACATGGGCACTGCAAGAGAATATGGCTTTAATGGAAAATACAAAAAATATTTTGAAAACTGTGGAAATAAACTGTCCGGACTTCTTTTCCCCCCTTTTCTCTGCGACTGATTATCACAGAGGTTGTTCACATCACTGACTTGCAGAGAGATCACATTGTAGAGAGCTTCTAAAAACCAGAGCCGGTGAGGCTCTAGAACACATTAGAACAGAAGGGAACCGGGCCAAGTCACCAACCTACGGCAGGGTTTGTCTCTTCATCCCTCTCTCATGCCAAATACACAGCTCCAACCCAACCATGCTCCTCTTCAGAAGACAAGAAAATGAGAAAGGTTGACACCAACCACAGTCCCGGATTGCATAGGTACATAACGCTATCTAGGCAGCCTGTCCCTGTCCCGGACGTCCTCTTTGTTTCGTTGTCCCCCGTCTTGGTCATAATCACAGAGTAAAGACAGCATTCCCTGGGAGCCTCTCAGATCCTGAGGTTGTTGTAACTCACGTATGTTTTCTTTGTAGCTTGACCTGAGGAAGCGAGGTAGGTCAGATGTTAAGGAGAGGCCTCCAATAAAGGCAAAACAAAATGGTGCTGTGCAACAACACTCAGACAGACGTAAAAGGAAATAAAGTACACACGTGATCCAACTAGATCATATTTAGCATTACATGCGAACGAACCCCTAACAATCACTGCAAAATGACTGCTTGGCTTATTGCAAAATGTCATGTAGGTGACTGGTTCCTATTTTCAGAAACAAACAAAAAAAGAAACAAACACCACACAAGTGGGCGCCGAACAAACGTCAGGGCACACGACGTGATCCGAGCTTATGCATTGCCATAGAAACGGATCTGAACACGGCAGAACGCCAAGGAGTCATAGGTGGGAAGTGCGTTACATGTCGCCGTCGTCTGCGGTGTCCGCACGTAGGCAGTGTTGTCGTTCTGGCCAGGCGGAGACAGCGCACGCTTCCTGAAGCAGACGCGAACTAGTCTTCTTTGCTGCTATAAATGTTGCCATGGTGACCAACTCCCATGGGCTACACAATTAAAGTGGTACCACTTCCTTACAGCCTCATTTTGTAGTCATGGCCAGTGACTCTGATGAATAAAACATGTCTAAATGTACAACATCTTTTTGCAGTTAGCCCATGAGCAGTCTTGGCTATGTGTGGGTGAAGTTGGTATAAAAAGGATAGAAGAAAAAAGAAACGCTCCTATTTTCAAGACGATCGTCTGAATGATTTTCTCTGTGTGTGTCTGTGTGTGTGTGTGGTGCACATGCCTACCACAAGTGCATGTTATATAGATGCATACATCCACAGACATCCTGCAACTATATGCCTAGACATCCTTCAGACATATAATGCAATGTGCTTAGTTCACTGTATAGTACTGACTGTGTCTCCATCTCTGCGTCTCTTTCCTTGGTCGGGCGATATCTTCCATCTCATAGTATTGATTAGACATAATCCTAAAATGGACCTTGAAATCGTTAATTCGTCCAAACATGTCCAGCGTGGTCTATTTATCTCCACTCCTAATCACTGCGGGGACATAAGAAAAATCTTCAAATGAAATGGAAAGTCATCCTGACTCCATGAGGGCTAATCATGGAGATCTCCGGACTAATATCTCCAGTGATGAACTGCAGAATGTACAGAGGTACTGATGCTCTGAATAACTGAGTCATTATCAGTCAGATCCGTCAGAGGTGATCCTTCCTGAAAGGCGCCGTGACAGCTACAGGGGCTTGACGGACAGTCTCCAGGGAGACGCAGGTTTAGGTTTCGGGGTTGTCATGCACATAAATTCGCCATTAATAAATGTCACTTTCGCTGCCGCTAAAATAGAAGAGGGTCGAGGTGAGGGGAGGTGAGAGGCGGGGGGAGATGTGAGCGCGTAGAGGAGACAGAAGGTGAGAGACGCACCGAGCAGATGACACAGGGGTACTTCTGGGAAAGCCTCTCGGAAACGAGCTACGACTCGCAGCCCTGCTCAGGGACGTTGGCAGCTGTTGAGGTACCCGCCCCCCCGCAGTGGGTGTCCGTGCCACGAGCCTCACACGTGATTGACAGGAACTGCTGTCACTTCCCGGACGCCCGCGCACGCCCACGCGCATGCGCACTCACCCTCCAGTTCATTACACGGGCGACAGTTGAAATCACACAGGGTTTTGGGGGAAGTCTGTCATATCGGAGGCTAATTGGGAGAAGGGCAACACCTGTTGAAGCCATGTGCGTGTGGCGCGGCCCGCGTCATTAGCGGAGATTGAGGAAATAGGGCCGACGGGAACTGCCACACGCTATTAGCACGGCCTGTCATTCACTTCTTGGTTTAGTGCCGAAAAGTGAAGCGAGCCCGGAGCTCGGGTGGGAAGACGATATCGACCGAAAATTTGTGGTTTACAGTAATCCTGTCCATCGCAGGTATCATTACACCATTACCTTAATCCGATGTAATTAGTAGCGCTTATTCATGCACGTCTCAGAACAACACTGCAGCGGCAGTCCAGCCGGTCTCTGCACTTCGACCTTCCGGGCCTTTAATTGCTCACACCCTCCAGATTACTGCGGTGTGGTTTTGAGGGCGTGCAGCTGGTTTCGCGGACTTCCTTTGCTCTCAGCTGTCATCTGGCCTCATCTTGGTCACTGCTAATCAACGGTTAATTTGTGCGTTTAACTAGACAACCCTTGATAATGTACTCAAAGATGAGCCCCTCCCCAAGACCAGTACTGAGATGTACACTCCAAACATGACCAGGATGTGAATTATACCACCGACTGGCTACAGGGCTGGGATGATGGATGAGGCCGGATACTATGGTGATGTCAGAAATCTCAATCTTCTTCCTGAGGGGCGGGCTGGTTGGGGGAGGGGGCAGAGCCAGCGAGCAGGACTAAACCGAATAGCCAGCTCCCGTGTACACTTCCTGATCTCTTTGATGAAGTCATCCTTCTCTGATACCTCATTACCTCACTCCAGGAACAGCGGGCTCTGGTTCGTGACTGGGCTCATGGGGAGCAGGACTCCCCTGATCATATGCCATGGTATGTGATTATTAACACCACGGACAGAGCAACCGGGCCACTACACAGCCACTAGGAACATAAACGGCACATTTGCAACAGAGTCAATCCTGCTACTTTGACCACAGCGGCATACATCGTGAGCCCCCCCCCCCAACGCAAACGTTCACTCACTCATGGGGTCGGAGGGCGCGGCGGGTGGGTTCTCACAAAGCTCAGTCTTGGCCTCCCCATTGGGCCTCTCGCTGGGCTTGGCGGAGAGACGGGAGGACATGGTGGCGGCGGTGACCACGGCCTTGAAGCTTCTCTTCCTCTTCTGCACGTTGAGCTCCGGGTGGAAGATGATGACGTAGACCTTAGGCATGTAGAGCATCCCCAGAGCGACGGAGGCACTGAGGTTCATCGAGATGCAGAGGGTGGTCGTCTGGATGTACAGCTGCAGGGAGGGGTGAGGGTGGGGTGGGTCAGAGAGAAAGACAAAAAGAAGCCACACTGGTTGGAAACATACTCTCGTCTGTTCGGAGCCCCCACAGCCCTCCCTTACCCAGGACGTGTCTACAGGTGGCTGGGATTGAGCCTAGGGCGACAGAATGGCCAGAGAAAAAAATGACACCATAGCCGTACTGTCTGTTACATGTATTGTCAATCCGATGGTACGTCTTCCGTGCTTGAGAAGGGACATGGTGTGTCAGAGGGAGAGGAAAGAGCAAAGCCTATCATGTTCATACTTCAGGTCTCCATGGTTTTTGACATAAACTCTGAAGATTGGACTTGCAGGCTGTAAAGCTAAAACAAGGACGTATCATGCATTTCTCCCCGGGTAGTCAGGATGTGTAATGATTAGGAGGATAAATGAATCCCGTTGCACTGATGAGGCACTTAGATCATACGAAGTTGATATTTCTGTTCATTATGGCAATTGAAATGTGTTTCTGTCACATTCAAGTGATCTTACTGGAAAATACTTCTAGTTATCAATAGCGACTAAGGTTGCTCTGGTATGTTACACTCACTTGCAAAATGTAATCAGTTGAACAACTATTCTGATATTTTTGTTTTGTGTCTCGTGGGGTTTAATTTTATTTAGTCATATTTTCTATGTAATGTAAAATTATAGTCTGTGGTTCTTGTTCTTGTGAAATAGCTAACAGGATCCTATGTGTAGAACCAACAGGGGTTAAGCAGTTCCTATGTGTAGAACCAACAGGGGTTAAGTAGTTCCAATGCGTAGAACCAACAGGGGCTGAGCAGTTCCTATGTGTAGAACCAGCAGTGGTTAAGTAGTTCCTATGCGTAGAACCAACAGGGGCTGAGCAGTTCCTATGTGTAGAACCAGCAGTGGTTAAGTAGTTCCAATGTGTAGAACCTGCAGCTGCTGAGCAGTTCCTATGTGCAGAACCAGCAGGGGCTGAGCAGTTCCTATGTGTAGAACCAGCAGGGGCTGAGCAGTTCCTATGTGTAGAACCAACAGGGGTTAAGTAGTTCCTATGTGTAGAACCAGCAGGGGCTGAGCAGTTCCTATGTGTAGAACCAGCAAGGGCTG